>JAPYYW010000600.1:0-47076 GCA_030522545.1 Cremastinae sp. A BG-2022a
GACAAATTTCATTCAAATCCTTGCAAACGTTTTTGCGTGATTGAGTAACAAACATCCAAACATACAAACATTCACATTTATATATTAATAAGATAAGATAGCTATATATATATATATATATATATATATATATATATGATTGATGAAGTAAACTTTTTAAATGGGGAATGAGGGAGGATGAGGGACTATGTCGAGAGAGAGAGAGAGAGAGAGAACATGCTTGAGTAAAAATAATTGAATTTGTGTCTGAGAAGCGTGCAGCAAGAGAAATGGCTCGAGGATTATCTCAAGAGGCTGTTTACGGTGTGTAGCCACTTGGCGTTTCGTAGGTGAAACGCGCAGGATAGACGTACTTCTCGGTGTCTGAAGACATCCTAAACGAATTGCCAGCTAGTTAAGGTAACGAAGTGGATATAGGCTGCGAATTCCGGTTACTGTTGATCGTCGGCGGCGGGAGCAGCTCCTTGGGACGGTAATTACCCCTGCGCAACGTGAAACGCCCGCCTCCACCCGCCGAATTAAAACCGGCAGAGCCAAGCTATTTCCAGTTTGAATGTGAGAACAAGTAAGAGAGAGGGAGAGAGAGAGAGAGAGACGTTATTACACATTTTAGCAACAGAAACAAGGTGGAAAAATAAGAGAGACGTAATGCTATGCGAGACCCGCCTCTCTTGAGATAATGGAAGCTCTTTGAAAATAGGGAGACTAGAAAACATATATGCCGAAGCGAGAAGCGTTTGAAAATTTACTCTAGATAATCACTCAAATTTCTTAGCTCCGTCCCGCGAGCCTAATTTTATTATATTATAGGATTATGTTTCGCTTTCTTTTTTATCCCTGATCCACCAATAAATCGAGCTATTCAAGTTAATCAACAAATTTATTTGACTTATATATTTTTGTTTGTTTTTGATTATTGAAGCAGATTATTTGAGGCGCGCGCATACTCTCTGCGGAGTTGAAATAGTATATATATATTTTTTTAAATTGGGTGCATGGGAAAAGTATCTAAAGGGTTCGTCGAATGATGATTTTAGGAGAATGTCAATAAAAATAGAGCTTGATTTATGGAAAATGGTTGTTTCTTTTTTTTCACATTGAAGCTGGGCTTTTTGTACTTGAGAAGCAGTACGTAAATATATAACTGAGGGGCGACGAGAGATATACATACATATATGCGGAGAGCGTGTGTTTTCCTTTGGTAATTTTCATAAGACACATAAAATTCTGGTGTGGATCGTTTGAGTTCTCGGCTCGATTAGGTTTTCTCGTTCCGCTCGCGTGGCCACAGGATTGTCTCTGGAAGTAGGGAGAATAACGAGAAGAGAAAAATCTGGAAAACACGTATATACCCTCGTTCCGATCATATTTCCGAAAGGTTTCTCGCGAATCCATTTTGGCCGATCGTAACCGAAGAAGATGAAGAAGCCTCGCGCGAGTATCCCCTCGAAGCGTTCGCGTATATAAAACTCTAGCGAACGATCGCTCGAGACGGCGAGAGATCGCCTTTATGATCGCGGCCAGTAGCGATTCCCGCGCGCGCGGTTCTTACCCGCCGAGGCCGTATCCATATTTCCTCATCCATCCGCCCAGTCTGTACTGATGCTATATAGCCTCCTCTCTTTTCCTTCCCACCGATATTCCAAATCTTTTGCATATAATAGGATCTCCCCCGAACCCGTACTACTCATCGCGATACCTTATTCCTCTGCTGCTGGCACGATAAATAAATAACGCTCACGAGCACGGGAACAAATCGGTAAAAGCTTCGAGGAACCTCGATAAATAACAAAATTATATGAGAAAATACGAAATTCGCACGGTTTCAAAAAATAAAATAAAATAAAATAAAAAAAAAACATCACTCGCGCACCAAATTTCTGCATAAATACAACTGCTATACCCTTATATACGCATATATTCTTTATATACAATATGTATGTAGAGAGTAAGTCTCTCACAAAACTGTGAGAAAATCTAGAGAAACTATGGATATAATAATAAGCAAAAATGATTAGTTGACAAATAATTGACATCAGAATATAAAATAGAGGGTTACAAAGTCGAAAAGAATATAATACACACGATAAGTGTCAAAAAAGTTTTTTTTTTTCGATACATGCGCGTGTAGTCTCCAATTTTACATCTGTCCTCGATTTCTCGCGATCTCGCGGTGGGGTCTTTTATCCGTGCTATTGAATATTCGTAATACGCATGAATCATGAAGCGGAGGTTGGCATATATGGTGATTATATGGTGTCAGTGGCGTACGCGGTGAGAGATATGGGGGAGGCTTGCCCCCGCACTTTGCTCATGGTGGACTATTATTAAGCCGACAAAACACTTACACACACATACGGTGGAACTGAGGAGCAGGAAAAGGATAAAGCTTGAAAATGTAGAGAGAGAGAGCGAGAGAGAGGAAGGGAGCTAGAGGCGAGCGGGATGAAAATGTTGATGGGGAGAATAAAGAGAGAGAGAGAAACGTATCAAAAGTAAACCGGTAGCTATGTGGCTAGTCCGTAGGGTTGAAATTCGACTCCCATGCATCATATAATAGCGACGCGTGCAAGCTTCGGTCTGCCATTTAAGCGTCCTGTAATTATATGCCTCTCTTATAACCCACCGAATCGAAACTTGCCCTCTCCCCTTGGCTCGCCCTTCAACTCTTTCTCTCTTTCTCTCACCGCTAACTCGTCATCGTATTTACTCTTCATTCGATCCGTCCAACTTTTCTCGGGTTAACCACCATTTATCCCTTCCATTTTATTTTATTTCTATATGTACATTACTGGCTCAACATCCGTGTGACTTTTTGCCATTTCTTTTGCTCTCGTATTTTTTCTTTAAACATAAATTACGTAATGAAAAATAAAAAAGAAGATGAGTTTGGAAATCTCGTATATGACTTTTATTCTAATATATTTATTTATTACTCGTGTTGATAAAATATATTTATCCTTTCTCGCTTTTTCTCTCACTTCAGCTTATTTTCTATGAAAAATCATATGTGTATGCGTAATAAAAAAAATAAAAAAAATAAGAAAATTGCACCGACAATAGGATATTGATCGTGCGATCGAGGGGAAAAGAAATGATTTGAAAAAGAAGAAAAACTTATTGGCCGCGAAAATAAGTCGAGCCATTGTAACGAGCTCGCTGCCGGTCGTACGGATTGCGAAATAATCGACAATTATCCGGCTGAGAATAATATTGGACGTGTATAAGAGTCGAGTTACAATAAGCAAGCGTGACGATGACAAAGATTTATTGCGTGTTTTTCTTCTCGCTCGCTCTCAAACTCTTGACTATCTCTGTGCTTTATCTCTCTCTCTCTCTCTCTCTCCTTCTTTCTTGTCGTATACTATATAGAGCGTTGTTTTATAGCGCGAGTCTGCATGCCGAGTAGCCAGTCACGAAACTCGCAGCATCGTGCCCGCGAGAGACAAAGCGCGAGCGCTGCTTTTTGTTCGATCGCACGGCGAAATATGGCGAGAGCTCGGTGTACGTTATGTTTCGACGACACGAAATGACACGAGCCTCGTAACTTTTACCACTTACGTATCGACGGATCAAGTGCCCCCAAGGCATTACTCCTAGCCAATTATACGTTCGCGATCATTGTGTGCGGTAGTCAGCAGGACACGTGCCTCTCCTGCTCCCTGTATATTATACTATATGTATAGCATAAATCTGACATAAATACACATTGAATACTTCATTATGAATATACATAGTATATGTGTGAAAAATATATATACTTACATTCAATTCCATATTCATGTACAAAACTAATGATTTTTACTTTTTTTAAAAGTATTCAAAAATTCATCTTTAAACATTTTATTAATATATCAATATAAATCATAACATAAATTGATAAATCAACGTTTTGCAAAAATCTTAAAAAATCAGCCTCTACAATGTTGATTTCATCAGAGGAGAAAGGGAAGATATCGCGAATTGAAATGTTCATGGGTCTACGAGACCCGGCCATATATTAACCAAAAGGGTATGTTCAAATATGGTACAATAAAATTTCTTAAAAGTATGATAAGAAGCGAATGATGAGTTAAAACGGATAAGTGATTGACAACGATTATTGTACTGCGTGTATTGTATAGGCCGAGCGGCCCTATTGGGCGATATTGGGCGTCAGAGCCATGCACTCGAGCTCGCGCGGAGTTCGAGTCATCGCAGAGCATTGGAGAAGCGCTCATCGAGCGAGAAACTGAGAAAGTGGCCCTATTGCATGAGAGCACGCACGTATATGTGTTTTATCGTGTATTTAAGGCAATTGATGAACATATACCCATATATATGTATAATTTATACATTTTTATACTATAAATGATGCAGTAGATGACTTTGCAAATGCAGTTTTCATGTAATTTTTTATCTGTAAAATCGTGCGTATTCGATGATCATCTTGATGAGGCTGACGATGCTACATCATCAATTATTGAATTGATATAGCTACGAGCTCTGCTCGTCTAATATTATTCACGATCCTAATTACAGTAAGATCTGTTTGTTTCGAGATGACTATATATGTATAGTGTATATACATATGTACAGTTGGACATATAATCGGTCGGGTGAGAGAGTGATTCGGTACAGATATAACACGCAGGTTCGATACAGAGGGAGTTCGCGTTCATAATCATAGGAGCGTAATATTGATCGATATCGAATGGTTGTGTTAAGAGGTTGAGGATTTCTCGGTACGTTTGTACAGCCGCGACCATCCGCAGCTACCGACTAATTACGGTATATGCCGATTTGCTCGCTCTATATGTCTCATCCGACGCATATACTATATATAGTATATTTACTCTCTCGCCTGGATGAGCGAAAGCTCCTCATCTCTACAACTGCTCACATACTCAGATACTGCGCTTTTACCCGCCCATATACTATATATATATGCGTATATGCAGTACACCAAACCCCCGTGCGCCCTTTATTCATCCTCTTTATCTATACACACTCTATAGTTATTTTTTAAACATATATATATATATATATATATTAAATTCCAAGGGAGAACGAGGAGGGAGCACGCGAGACGCTGCTTACGCTCATCGTTTTGACGCGGAATAAATTTCAGGCTGGAATAATAATTTCGTTAATAATTCAACCCTTTATCTCGCGCAGCTCGTTGCTCCGACGATACACCGCGCGGCTGTAAGAAAACTCGCAGGGTCTATGTAGAGAAAAAAAATTCTCATTTCCTATTATGTATAGTAGTATATAAAGAAAGAGGCAAAAGGGAGAGCGATGCAAATTCGGGGCGTTTCTGGAGCAAAACAAACGAGCACGGACACCGAGCGCGAACGTGCGGAATTTCGCACGAGCCCCCCGTCCCCCCTTATATTCATCTCTCGAAAGTGAATTTTCTTCTTCGTTTTATTGTGCCGACGTCACGCAAGAGAAAACAAAAATTCGTTACGGCGTGTCGAGCGGAATGAGAATTTATATTTTATTTTCGTTTATTTTATTTAGTTCGACAGTTATTAATTGATTTAATCACGATCCGCAACCATCAAGTTCATAACATGCTCAACGAGCGTGTCAAAGCGCTTTTGATCTTGATCGAATTTTCCAACCGTGAATAATTCATTCAAAAAATTAATATATCATGTCAAATGAGAGTTCGCGCGCACACATTAACTGCAAAAGGTCGCTCTAACAAATCACACGTTTGTTTTTTGTTTTCAACTTGCAAAAATTTACATTTCATATATAGTATACTATTTCTATTCATTTATGCAACATATGTTAAAAACAAATGTATAATTTTGAAAAATTAATATAAAAAAGTTGATGGTGTATCAGCAAAGGGTATGTATATACTGTCTCGAGATAAAAAAGTTGCTGATATTATAATAAGTATGGGAAGAGGAAAGCAGAGGATGGATAATGTCGATTGTCGGTCGTGATATAGTATAGAGACAACGTGCGACAATAATATCGACCTCTTTATTACTTTTTTTTTGTTTTCACACACACATTCTTCCTTCTTTGTTTCTTATTCTCGTCCCGAATTCTTCTCACAACGCGCGGTGTCCAGGCCGATCTAAAACGCCATTTATTATTCCATTCGTATCACGGCGCGTATTTGAGAAAATAATTCAAATTGTGACGGATTCTCAGTTTTCTCGAAACACCAAGAAGCAGGATATATCTAATTTCACAAATATCTAAGCGGCAGCGACAGACTTGAAAAATCGTGTACTCTCTTTATTATAACCGCGACTCTTCATATACCCGAAGGAAATTTATACGTGTGCGTATAAATTTTTTGTCTCGCGTCGGGGAATAAAAGCTTTAAAAATATATGCCTATATATACGCTTCAATTCGGAACATATATATCAAGATGGAATAAATTCCTTGAAAGTCACTCATTATTATATTATTTTATTCACAGAGATTTTATAGGATTACGGGAGTTCATATACTAACAACAACAACAATAATAACAACCGAAAAAATGTACACTCGAACGCGCGATCTCACGCTGATCTATCAATCGAGCATCATCCGCGATCATTACTTTCTCGACAGGGTAAACGCATTGTTCTTTTGAATGTGTGACGACGCGAATCGACTGAATATTGATCGGTCAATTAACCCTTTGGAAAATCACTCTTTTCTTTTCACCGCATATATCGACATTGTTCTATGAATCTGATGCTTTTGTTGTTTACAGGTCGATTCATATAGAGAGAAAATACATATATTGTATATATATGCATTATTGCTATAATTAATTTTTTTAAATTAATCGTGAGCAGTATATTGATCATACATCATCATCATCATCAGGGAAGTTTCTTTTTAATGAAATAAAAAATATATGCTTATTTTAAAATATAAATTGCGTCTATATAGACTTGAAATAATAGAATAAGACATTATTGATTCAGCATCAATAAAATAAAAATGTCTATTGTATAATAGAGAGAGAGAGAGAGAGAGAGAGAGAGAGAGTATGAAAGCAGCGGGGTGCCGCGAATAAGGCTTGAACGCGCAAATGAAAAATGAAATGGACATGACATTGTGGAGCTCTTGTGGCTCTAATATTTCGGAGATTATAAACGAGGAGGAGAGGAAAGGAAGCGCAGGCGAGAGGAAATGAGAGGGAGAGATCGCGAGAGTCACGCCCGGAGGATTAAAGCGATTTCGCGAATGTATGCAAATAGAAATGTAATCTGGTGTCAGCGGCCCGAGCAATAATGTCAATCAAACGCACTGGCGGTCGAAAAGCCAACAATGGGGAATTGGGAGAAGCATTGAGAGAGAGAGAGAGAGAGAGAGAGAAATGGAAAGTGCATGTGCGGGAGAGTCTGTCGACAAGGTTTGCACTCGCGGCTCTGTTGCATCAGCGATGAGTGTCGTTCTGAGCGAATATGCAGTATATGTAAATGTTGTCATATCAATGAGGATCTGCATATGGATGCAACGAGCGACTCCGATCGAAACAATTCAACGTCGGCGGCGAAAGACCGGACCACTAAATTCCACGCGGGAATTTACGTGTTTCACCCCGAGATTCAAACGTCATCCTGCTGCTTGCCTAGCGAGATATCCAGTTTCACCAGATATTATGTATACATATGTATATATATATATATATATATATATATATATATAGTATATGAAAGCATCGCAAGGAATCGATGTCAAAGTGACAATTTTAACGTGTCACGACTGTTGTTATTCATCATTTTTTCAGCTTTCCCACGAATATATGTGTATATAGGTATATACGAATTGAAATTGAAAATGTTGACAATCACAGACGTGATTTATATAATTCGAGGATCAATAATGTATAAAAATAATATATATTGTTTACAATAGTGAAAACGACGGCGGTATAATCGCTGGGTCGCTGATATAATGCGCGACCCAAAACGCATCATATCATGTCTTACGGTATATATATTATATATATTATTATTTTATCAGAATTTGAGGTAGGATTCGTTTCAGGTTAAAAAATGACACATCATTGCATATACAGCGTTCGGCGTGTTCACATTTATTCATTAAAAAAAGATATAAAAGAAAGGAAATAATAAAAAACATATTTTTCAAATACAATACAATAATGGCGATGCAAGACGAGACCGCCATGAGGTCAAAAACTTGGCTTCGACATCAACGTTCGCACTTTCCCTCGCTCATTATTTTCGTCTTTATTTTCCGCGCATTTTCATTACGACAATATACATAACTATATAAAAGTGAAAAAATCTGTACAATGAAAGACATGCGGGTAGCGGAGAGATGTCTCTGTCCCTTAATCTTTGTATCTGACAAATCGCGTTGGAGGTGAGAAATGAAACGAGAAATGAAGAAAACAAAAAAAAAAGGAGCAATGAAGCATTTTTAAAATCCGGAACGCGAGGGATAAATTTCTAGTGATTTTCTTCGTCGCAACAATTACATTTGCTCGATGTTTTATCCTAAAAAAGATCAATGGAAATGTGTGCCGGCTAGGCATTTATTAATCATTTAGAAATATTGCAGCCTCGCGCTCAGCCACCCAAGCGATTCGAAAACACACATCGACGAGGACAGCAGACGCGAGACGATCATTTTCTTATTTTATATTATATATCTATATTTATCTATTCATTTCGACTCATACTTTTTTTCCCGTAAATATAAATATATAATATGCAAAATAATCGAATCGAAGTATTATAGATGCACGTTTATTATTCATAGTAATACAATAATTAAAAAAAAATATATTATACTGGTAATAATACAAATTGTCGTGGTACATATGTTTCGCAAAAAATATATATATATATATATTTTTTTTTAATATATATTTTATAGTATATATGAATGAAATAAAAATGAAAATTCATGGTTTTAATAAAATTAATAACATGAGAAAATTGTCATAAAATATAAAAAAAAGATAGCAATAACATATATGGTCGGTAGTGACTTAAATAACACAGCATCGTATGGTTATAGGCTTTCTGCGGTTTTTACGCCACGACACTCTGCCGGAATTTCATTTAAATTGTTGCAACGCTTTTCTCACCTGGTCCATAAAAATCTTTTTCTCCTCGCAATTCATCTCTTTCTCTTAATTTTATATAATTAGGGAGACAAAATCGAATCGATATCACCGGATCAAGCAGAGTCATCAAGCTGGAGCCACGCAAAAACCATCATCTCCGCTTATTAAATAATCAAATGGCCATGACTTTATGAAAATGTTTTATATCAAAAACGAACATTAGAGATGAAGAAAGAATACAAGAAAATATACCGAGTAAGAGAGAGAGAGAGAGAGAGAAAGGGAAAGATCAGTGAGTATATGATAATTTTTATTATTAGTAGTGTTCCCTCACGAAATATTCATTTTAATTCTGCTTCTTTATGTATTACTTTTTTCCATTATTTTTTACCTATACTATTTCTCTATATTTAGGCCGTAGCAAAGCCACGTCTATTAAAAAAAAAACAACTCGGATATTTCCGCGAAATTGACTTGAGAAAAGTGGAAAAAATATGGCAGAAGGTTTCTTAATGAGAATTTATCGAAGTAGATTCAATGTTTTTCCTGGATTAATAATTGAAAAAAAAAATTATCGGAAAAGAAAAGTAAGATGCTCGACCGCAACGTCAGGAGAGCATTGTACAAATATATCACGTGACCGCCATATTGTACGAATGAATTATCACACGGGTATTGAGATAAAGCGAGAGAAAAGAGGGCAGTAATAATTGGCGAGACAAAATCACGAGAGCAGATAGATGAAGGATAGGTGTCAATCAGAGTGGGATAGAGAAAAATTTGGAAAAGTTGGGCAAAAAACAAAGTGAGAACCGAGCCAGCGTTCGCCAACAGCTCGTAAATATCTCTCCTTCATTACATATTTGGTCAAGTCTTTGGATTGGTCAGCTGGACGAAAAAAGCAAGAAAAAAGAAACAAAGCAGTACAATAAAAAATTTATTCTCGTAATTATCATCGTTTCTTCTTCAATGAAATATTTTTATAAATACGCGTAATTTCCTTCTACGACGATAACATTTACTTTTTGGTTTTTCTCTCTCTTTTTTTTTCAATAAAGATATGTTTTGGAAAAAAATGAAACAAAAAAAAACGATATTGAACGTTCGGTGGTTATTTTTCAAAGTCCAGACTTTATCACAATGATTTATGAGCTTTGGCGATGGCGCGGCTCGTAAGTAAAAATTGCAAAAACACGCGCACACTCATGCACACAAACATAACGAAGAAAAATTGGAAAGTTGGTCCCGAGCTTCGGCAATTGCTCGGTTGAATTTTGGGCTGTCAAGGCCAGAACAAACGACGGCGGTCTCTATGTATGGTCCGCACAGAGGACTACATTTGGCTACGGGCAACAATGCTCTTGCGTAACGTCGAGCGAAAATATTTTTTTCCCACCCTGTTCTTTTCATTCATTTTCTTTATAATTTTTCTTCTTTTTCAATCAATCTTTTAAATAATTATTTTGTTGTTTTTAATTTTTTCGGCGGGGAGGGGAGGAGGAGGAAAAGATTGTGGCACAGTTTTTCAGAGAAGCACTAGAGTCACAAAAAAAAATTTTTTTTTCCAGTTTGGCAGCGTTTGTGAAAAGGAAAAACGCGTTAAAAGTTTCGCTGACATCAGTTTTATATCAGGCACCATTTTTAGACTCATTGTTCAGAATGAATTTATTTATCGTTCGAAAACTTCTTTTTCACACATTTCCTACAAATGGCATATGTCCTCATAACTGAGAGCAAAATTTATTTACTTTATTACGAGTATAAGAAAACACAAAGCAGAGTAAAAGACAGAAGAAGGATGGTGTTTTAATTGAAAACAGAAAGGAAAACAATGATGTGTGAAAAAATAAAATAAAATAAAAATTTCAATGCTTGGTCCGGTAAAGACTAGTCGATTACATCTTCAGTGCCGAAATTGATTTGATCCTCATTCATAATTGACAGTAATTCATAGATTTAGTACTTGGTAATAATATGTGTTAGAGAATAATGATGGATAATAATAATAATAATAATAATAATAATAATAATAATAATAATAATAGTAGTAATAGTAATAATAAAGACAATAAAAATGATAATAATATCAATAAAATAATTCATAATTCAATAGCACAATAATGATAATAATTAATTGTTAATAATCATAATGATGATAATAGTAGTAATAATAATAATGATAATGATAATAATGATAATAGCTGTAATAATGATAATAATGGTATCAATAATCATAAACATAAAAATAATAATAATAATAATAGTAATAAGAATAATGATAAAAACGATAAACTAATTATCATATATAACGTAATATCGAGAATTCTGCTTAATTACGCGGAGGTTGAAAGAGTCACGTTGACTTTCGATTTTTCAACGATTTTGTCAACTCGATGGGGTTTCACAGGATGAAAAGAGAGAGAGAGAGAGAGAGAGAGAGAGAGAGAGAGAAAAAGTAGAGCTCTGAAGATGTTAATTTTTTTGTCACATTTATTTATCTTAAGTATAAAAAAATCGTCTAACAAATAATAGAGATAGAGAGAGAGAGAGAGAGAGAAACCGGTGAAACAAAAATAAAAATGCAAAAATCCAAAGTCAACGCGTATTGCGTTTAAATCGCCTTCCAATTCGATACGCCTCCGAGAGATCATTAGAAAGTTTTTTTGAGTTTTGGTGATTGGAGTGTCGAGTCGCATGTTTGCTGAACATATACAATCAATAAATGTAAACACTTTCCGAATTGAAAACTTTCAGTTGTTTTTGTTTGTTTGTTGGATAAGTAATTTTGTCATTGCATCAGGAATAAAGGACTGAGCAGCAGGGTATGAAAAAAGACGCTTTTCACATTTTTTTTTCTTTACGTGTACGCTTAGTGTGTATTCGCGTTAATTCATATTTATAGGTATATATGTGTATGCTTCTTCTCCTAGTATCGGATATTTTTTTGTCTGTCGGATGGGAAAGGGGAAAACGTCCGAGATCGAAAGAAAATTTTGGGATTACAATATTCCATACGATTTCTCTTTTTTGTCTTACTATATATATGTATATAGTTTCTGCTTATTTACTTCGTTTTTCGCTTCCGTCACGCTTCTTTCGTTTCTTTTTCGTTTCGCTTATCGCTCGTTCTACTATTAGAATATTTATTAATAATTACGAGATCACAGTGACGCTTTGACGCGCGGGGATCTCGGGCGAGCAGGCTGCAGTGTCCATATACGTCCGATCCATTTCTTCATTCCATTTAACACATTTCTCTCTTCGAATCCCTTATTTTCGTTTTTAAATCACGAGATTTATTTCGAAAAGAAAGCATTTTTATCGAACAAGACACACATCACGCAGCCTTTTCCCCACGATCCACATAGTCACAGTTACAGCTTATGTTTCCACCATTTTTTCGCCTTAAAAAGGACGTAGTCATCAAAAATCCACATCTTTATCATCTACTTCGTAAGATGACGAAAACTACGTTTTCCTCATCTATACGAAAAAAAAAAATAAAAAATAAAACGCCAAAAAAAAACAATAAAAAAATGAATAATTTTTTCGTACTTTCGACTTACAGTCCCCTCGCGCCAATCACCTCCGAACTCGTTTCGAGGCCGCTTCCAGCCCCGAGGAAACAAATCTTTACCAAATCTAAAATTTACACAATATATACATACAAATACGTATGCATATTTGTGTAGCGTGCGCGCGTCTTCGAATATCTATATATATATATATAATATAATATTCTGTCAGCTTTTTTTTTCTCTTAATCGGTGTTTACTCGGTAATTATTACGTTCTCAGTATGGCTGATTATAATAAGCTAAAAACAAAAAAGAGATAGAGAGAGAGAGAGGGAGAGAGAGAGAGATTTATATAATATATATATATATATATGGGGACGTGAGAGAGAAAGAAAAAAAAGTGATTTATAAAAATCATCATTCTGATTTTTCTACGAGAAAGGAAGACGAAAAGCGAGCTAGTAACGAAAAATTATGGCTTTTATGAAAATTACGATTCTTTTACGTACTTCCTTTCTTCGCTGTCAAAGCTTGCGAATAATTGAGGGTCGGGGGAGGGAAGAGCATCACTTTTGGACAAAAGCGAATATTTACATGCGATTTAACATCTTTTTTCCTCTCCTTTTGCCATTTCCTTGAATTATCCGGCTCTTTTATTCTACGCTTTACACTAGTCGATTTCTATATTCTTCTCGATCTCTTCTTCCTTACGATCTAATTCTACTCACAGAAAGCTATTATCCTCCCGACGTGGAGAGAGCTCGGAAGGACAAGAATTACATCGGAGAAACATACAGAACAAAAATCGATCATTTTCACCGCAGAAGAGTCGGTCTTTTTTCATAATTTTTCAATTTTCCGAGCGACGCCGAAGGGCATTTGACCGCGGAAGACCCTCGAATACCGTCCCACGGAGAAGTGACTTTTTTCCCCCCTCCCTCCCCATTAATGTCTAAACATCAAAAGAAAAAGATAGCCTTTTTGAGATTGGAAAAATTCGCGATAAGACGAATGGCAGTTTTTAACTCTCTTCACGCTGGGAAAATTTACGAACCACATTAATATCAGTAAATATATACTTTATATATATATATATATATTCTGGTCGATATATTAAATAATTCTTTCGCGAATCTGATCACCTTGTGATTGAAAAATACAGACGTATCACCATTATTACCTAAATAAATACTATTCTCTCAACACACTGGAAATACTTATTTAAAGACGATTTTACAGCTTTATTCTCATTTTTTTTACTTCAATGGCAAAATAATTTTTCCGAGAATAAACAAAATTTATCATTCAAGTTGCTTCTTTTTATTGTGAAAGTGTGGACAAAAATAGGGCAAAGAGGGAATGATGAGTCAACGTCTTCAATCGAGACAATTCTTTTAATCGTCCCAATGACAAGAGAAGTAAAAAAAATGATAAGGGCCGAATCAATTGTTGGACAGGGTAGAAAAAGTATTAGTTTTTTTTTGTTTTTTGTTTTTTTTTTTCGTTTTGCGAAATTGCGAAAAAGAAGGGAGAAAGGGATACGCCTCGTTCGGAACTTTTGAGAACGAACGGAGACTCCCCTGTTAGAGCTAAGCTACCGGAGATCATTCGAAAACTGTCCACAGGCCTCGCAGCGAGCCAATCAGATGCCGCGCGCCTCGGTTGTTTTTACATTTCTATGTTTATAATAGTATATCAATTATCTACTTTAATTAATTTAAATCGTATAAAAAGAGAACCCTCAATTCGTTAATCGATGCTCAGAGTGGCGTCTTTCCTTCGATTAACTCTTTAAACTTTCGTTTATTTAATTCTAGCCATTTATCTATACATACTCCACTTTTTATAAATTTTTGTTTTTTAGATCTCCCTCTCTTTTTGTAATTTTGCCAAACTCGCCCGTCAAGCCGATCTGAAAAAAAAAGAAGAAAATTTCCATCGGAAAGTGGCAAGTTTTCAGTAAATAATTTTTATCCTCGTTTGGAAAAAATAATTGGGCAGTGCATCGCAGTGGATTTGAATCTATGACGATCGGCTGGACGTAGAAGCCAAGTTGCCTTCCAACATTACAACGAGAAGAGACACACAGGCCGAACGTATTTTCATCTCCAGCCCCCTGGCTTTACACAAACATACAGTAAAGTCCAATTGAAATGCAACATTTTGCACAATCAATTCATCCTTTACCCTCTGTATTCCATTTCAATTGAATATGACCGTACATATATATGTATTTATACATACATACATACACATATGTATGTATAAAGATATATATATATATAATATATATTATATACACACATATACATGTATAGTATATATTGAAATCTTTGTCCCTTCTCTATCACACCGTTAGTTAAGACCTTAACCTTATGCTTATTATTCCTCTTTGTTTTTTATTTTTTAATCCATAATGAGATCATCGTTTGATTATTCGGTTAAGTCCTCTTTGGATCTCGTCCTCAGCCCGCTCCCCCCTAGTCATGACAAGACCGAAAAAATTTCATATCTTTTTTTAATTTATAAAAAAAAGAAAAAATAAACGAAAATAATTTCTCTCTCATCGCAACGCCCCCTTGCTTAATTTATGTATACGATATACCGAATCTCGTCGTTTCCGTTTTCTGCGACGGACGATGAAGAGTATAAATGCGTTCTCACAACGAGAACGATAAACGAAAAATTCGTTGCTCCAGGGATGCGATCCAAATAATCCCAAATGTACTTGGGACATTGAGAAAAGAAGAAAAAAAGAAAAAAAAGAAACGACGCAATTGGCGAATTATCATTTAGAAGGACAATTCATCGGCGACGATTATTTTCTCTCTTTTCTTCACGCTTCTTTTGTTTATCTTATTTATTGGGAAATCCGGAATCGGATATTCCGGCTGGCTGCTGAAGTATCCTAGCCAAAACGAGCTTCCGAGCGAATTTTAGAGCTCACTCTCGACGCGCTGCTCTCTCGTTTATTTTTGTCAACGGTGATCGTACGATCGACTATCTCGGTTCGCAAGCTCGATCCTTGCTGCGCCGGGCCGTTCTCTATCGGAGACGCGAGACGAGTCGCCAGCCGAGATAGAGCGCGACCGTCGTCCACAGTGTCTCCCGCAGCGGAGCTGGGATTAGCAGCGAGAGAATGCTTTCGGTCGACGACGTTCCGCCGCTACCTCCTGTCATCCCCGGTAAATTTGCAATAAACGGCAGTCTTGATTTTTCCACCTCAGCATCCTGAAATCACAGCGAAATAAATCTTTTTTTTTTTTAATTATCTTCTATTGTATTTTATTATGTGCATGGCATCAACGCTAAATTCTAGCATACATTATATACCGCCTAAAAGGATAATAAAAATAAGTTTGTACAACACATACAAAGTATATATACTCTCGATTATCCATTCTTCTATCGATGCTGAATGGCTAATTGAACTTTTTTCATGATTCATATTGTATCTGCTCGGTATTTGCGATCAACACGCTACACACAAACAGAGCATTTTAAAAAGACTAAGGACCTTCAAGGAAAACCCCCGCCGATGTACATCGGATAACACAACGATCAATATATGCGGACAATATATTATAGTAGTTATTATAATAAAAAAGATAAAAATAAGTGGTGCGAGACGAGTCGTAAAAGACAATTAATATCGGAAATTCTGCTCTTTGTCCGCGTGAGATAGAATTGTCTCGGCGGTGGTGTGCGACTTCCGATTCCAGTTTCTTCTCGTAATCCGCGCACGGCAATAACACAGAACGGAGACAAAGTCCGATCCCCTTCTTCTTTATGACGGATGTATATACATGTATAGCTTGGATATAATAACAGAAAAGCAGTATATTGATGGGATGTATGGTGTCGCGGGGGCGCGAGAAAACTCTTGACGGATTTTTTTCCCTTATATTATTGTACGTATATAGTGCTAAATGCTGTCTCTCTCTTTCTTTTTTGCCGCAATAATGTCGAACGACGTCTCTCTCTCTCTCTCTCTCTCTCTCTCTCGATTCCGCCAACAGTCGCGCAGAAGATTATCAGGCTGCATCGGAGAGATCTGGAGAAACAGCGGAGAAGATGACACACCGCGCCGCGAGACAAAAATAAGGAAGAAAAGAGCGTCACATTAAGAGAGAATTATGGAAGATATCGAGATAGAGCCGATCCGGACAATGAGTTCCTTTCTCAATTAATTCTCACGCCTCCGCGTACTCGCCGGACTATATTCATCATCCCCGTTTCGATACGGGGACAAGAGAGGCCAAAATATTATATCTCTGCATGCTCTCTCTCTCTGCTGCTTCTCCTCCCTGCGCGTCACCTCACAACGCTCGTACTTTTGTACAACCTGCTGTTGCTTATAAATATATGTATCTTATTTATGACGATGAGTCCAGAGTATATACGCTTCGTCGCTCCAGCCGCAATATTAATAGTATATATAGATAATAATACTATATATGCTCATCCCCTGCGAGATCAATGAAAATTATTTGCTCCCCTCATCTCTTATTTACCGCCGTAAATAATTCTCGTTTAATTGAATGAACCTTATTATTTTTAT
Organism: Cremastinae sp. A BG-2022a; assembly: GCA_030522545.1. Taxonomy (NCBI): domain Eukaryota; kingdom Metazoa; phylum Arthropoda; class Insecta; order Hymenoptera; family Ichneumonidae; species Cremastinae sp. A BG-2022a. The sequence continues at coordinate 17,130 of JAPYYW010000600.1, forward strand.
TATACTGATGCGGTTGTTGTATGCGACACATTTTAATGATATCGTCCAGATTTAAATACACACATGTATGTAACGAAACAAAATAAGTCCCGAGTCATTTTTTAATGTATTTTTTATAAAATTTCGATTGTATAAATATATAATTGAGACACACACGAAATATAGTGTATGTATATATATTCAAAGAATACTTTGAAATGTCAGTGACGAAAGAAAAATTGTAATTGCTCTCGGTATAGTTTTCTTTTTTCTCAATCGTTTTATATTTATCTCCTTTGTTTTTTAACCTCCCTCTCACTGCTTTATCCCTTTTTATTTTTCTTCCTCGACCGCAACACACCGTAATACGGCCATTTCGAATAATGCAACTGCGGAATATCCGAAAGAAAGTTGCAGAAATAACGGTAGCTTGATTTACGTTTGAGGCTGCTGCTGGGATAACTGGTGAGCCGTGATTCTAAAGTTTTGCTCGATCGGCGATGCCGGAAAAGCAAACCGCGGTGCGCGAAAAAAAAAACAAAAGAAAACAAAAAGGCTCATTCGAAAAAATGATAATGGGCGGAAAGAAGAGGGGAAAACGCGAGCGGAGATATACGTATAGTATATGTATAAATATAAAAAGGAAAAAAGGAGAATAAGCAGGCTCGAGATAATTGGAGATAATTTTCTCGGGCAGCAGTAGCCAACTAGAGGCTCGTGCCAACCGCGCGCGGAGCCATGACCACTTAACTTTCACGTTTTGTTGTCCGCGCGCGCAAACTTGATGCCGCGCGGGCCCACGTATAATACACGCTCTCCGTGTAATACACTTGTCTACCACTTGTTGGTTGTTACATGCTCCCTCGAACACATGCAAATTTCGAATAAATTCGATAATAGGTTCAACGTGCAAAGATAAAATCTTGAATTACGCTCTTCAAACGAAAATAGAGAGAGAGAGAGAGAAAGTATATTCTATCGTATGCTGATGCATATATCGTCTATGTCGCTATCTAGTATTAATTTTGAAAAACAATATAATAATAAAACTTATTTTATAGTATTTGAATACACATGTAGCAAGTTTCTATTGACGACACAGCGGATGAATAATTATAAAACAACGAAAAAAGAACACAATACTTGAGAGGCTCGTAACTCGGAAAATTCATATCTCGAACCTCAAAAGATAAACAAGAAATGAGGCGGAGAATCGGAGGCAGAATAAGAAAACGTAATCGGTGAATTGGCGGGTGTGTTCGTGTGTACGTATGAATCTCACGTCGAGAAAAAATGGTATAGGAATCGGAATGCAAATTGCTCCATTTCTTTGCCTGAAACTGCTGCTCCGGCCGCATTACCATCAGCAGCAGCAGCAGCAGCAGCTCGCGCTTTAATAACGGAAAAGAATAAGTGACGACGATAGTGATCGCGCTTGCGTTCGCAACTCCCACCCCCCTCCATCCCCTTCCGTCGATACAACTGTATATACCTCTGATAAATATAAAAAATAAGAGAAGAGACAAAAAAAACAAATGAAAGAAATAACAAAAGTATAAAGTATCACGGAGAAAAAGAGAGAGAGAGAGATCGATATGTATCTCAAGATAGAAAATGAGGAGAATATAAGGTGAACGAGAGAACTGCAGAGCCTAATCTTTTTATTTTATCGTAGAAAAGCGAGCGAACCTCGTCCAAGTGACTCACGACCATTATTTCCATTATTGTTATCATTATTCGTTCCTTCGCTGTTTATGTGTGTTATATATGTATATCGCGTTCGCTGCTTCTCGCACTCACCGGATTAACCAGAGACATGCTTTGCACACCGCGAATCTATATACCATCGATGTGTATGATATACAATATATACCATATAAAATACAAACGCGGCGAAAAATCAATAATAAACTCTTCACCTGAATTCACCTGAGAAATTATTTATCGCGATACGCAGAGGGAATCCCACTGAGAGTGTACACTTGCTTTCTTCCAATCTTTATCCGATGACAACGCATCACGCTTTGTCACTTGTTAATTTTTAGTGTGCTGAATGAAAAAAAAGAACAAAAAAGAATAAAAAAAGAGAAAAAAAAATTAATTTGTCGCGTAGATTGTCAGATGTTGGGGCGCGCGGTATGTTTGGCAATTACGGTGACTCCGAGAATAATTAGAGAAAGTCTGGAGGATTCGCGGGGCTTGGGCCGGAGAAAGCGGCAGAATGATCCTCGCGCCTCGGCACGGAGACAAGCGGGGGAGTGAGAGTGGATTAGAGGGTGAGATGAGAAGAGATCTCGGGATCCTCCTGCTTCTTTCTCGTTTCTTCGGCAAACAAGACCAAGAGTACACATAACGCAGAGAAAAAAAGGAATTGAAGGATGAGAAAAGGATCTCGAGATTGTTGGAGTCTTTTTCGGAGAAAAGCATGGCGAAGCGGAGAGAGAGAGAGAGAGAGAGGGATGGAATATAAAAGGGAAAAAGTCGAGTGAAAGTTGCGGCGAGAAAAACGTGGGAGGAGGAAGAGTTAAAAAAGGGAGCAGAGACTGCTTTTTCGAGAGCTGGATCGTACATCTATATTCGTTTAAATGTATATGTCTATTGTGCAAGTATCAATGACGAGGATTAAGGGACAAGAGGCAAAGTTCTTCTTAACGCCGCGTTCCTTTATCGCGTGTACCTCGATAAGTCGATACATATTTGATCGAGTACTCTGGATTTGGGGGATCGCCTCATCTCCATCAGGGATGAACTTGTCACGAATACATATCCGAGAAAAAGCTGAGCCGAGAATAATCTCGATGCGAAGCGAGATCAACATCGAGCCTCCAATTCATTTCAACTTTAACCATTATATGTTGTATACACGCCTCAACATTTTACTTAATGCGTACCCTTGCACCTCTATTTCGTTTCAAACTTAATATTACTCTTTTCATTATAAAATAAGCAGAGTGCCTTATTATTTTATTTTCATTTGTTTTATTGTCTATGTATACGCGCGTCGTTGTACATAAACGTGCACGAGAAAGAAGATTCAAAGTGACTTTGTCTCTCGCGCTGTTCGATCATGATGCGGATAAGAAAAAAAATGACGAAAGAGGCGAAGAGTGAGGGAGTTAATGATCGAAGAAGGCAAAATATGAAAATGTCAGCGCATATAAAGTGCGCGAGTATATACTGTTTTCTTGTATAAATCTTGAATTAAATATAAAATAATAATTTATTGATGCTTGCAATGACTCAAAAAATACACCATGTATATTATTTATACGAATATATACTCTTAAATAAGTGTTCATATTATAGAAACGCGCGTCAAATATACAGCAGATAATAATTTTATTCCAAAATTATTTTAATTAATTTGTTTAATGAATTGAGGCAACGTAAACCGAAATAATTTCGTACAGAGTCGGAGTAATAACCCGCGAAGTAAACATTTTCATAAAAGTTAACGCGTGCCGAAGTACACGGCGAAATATAAGCGAGAAAGTTTGACTTGTACCGGAAAATTCATGCGTGTTAGCGAAATGTTGGAGCGATGAGTTTGCCGGGGTGAAAATTCGCAAAGTTCTCTCGGTTGGCCCGAAACGACGATGTTCGCATTATAAATGATATAAGCGTAGTGGATTTCGCGTGTATACGGGTCCCGGGAAACCCTCGTTCGTGGCCGAGAATGCGAATTCTAAATTACTTCGTTTCGAGAAGCGAGCGCGTAAACTGCGTTATTTCAGAGCAGAGGCCAGACCTTCTCGTCTCGACTCAATTATCCCACCGATTGTGCACTTTGCTATTATACAATTATCCCCCACTCCCACTCCGAAACTAACTTTATTCGATAAATCAATATTTATTTATTAATTTTATCAAAAGGTATATATATTAAAATATGCATGCCGATAATAATAGGAATAATAAATAAATAAATAAATAATAATTGAATAAAAAGGGGGGGGGTGTCGGAATAATAACGCGCAAGAGTATATTAATGAAAAAAGCTAACCTTATTTTTGGAGGCGTGAAAATCATCGGCAATGTTCCTGAGATTGGCACCGACGCTCGCCCATTCTCTCTCGCTGATGGATAGCCCGAGATTGGGGGGGCACGGAGTGGCCCGCACGTTATTCATGAGGATCGACTCGTTCCTGCCCTTCTCGAGAGTCGATCCCTCGGAGGTGAGTCTTCGCCTTCGCGGTCGTGGCCGTGGGCTCGGTACCGGCGGACTGCTCACCTCGGGAAATTGGAATGCTGCGTCATGAGTCGGACTGCTCGGTGCCGAAACGGTTACTTGAGGCACCGTCGCCGCCGCCGGCAATTGCTCCACGGCCGACAATACCAAATCCGGAAGTGGAAGTCTCGACAGATCCGAGTCGATCAAAACTACCGGATGATCGCGTCCTGCCGTCTCCCCGGAACGACGGGGTAAACGATCTGAAATCAATACAATTCATTCATATTTATATTATATATTTATATAGCACTAGATTAATGAACTTCATCTTTTTCATTTATATTATTATACTATATAATGATCATCGAAGCTTATTATGTGTAGGAAAATGATATATTATGGAGCATACTCCTGATGCGAGAGTCGCTGCTCATCAGGTGAGAGACGCCGCGCGGGGGATAAAGCGGAAAGAGGTAGGGAAGCAGGCGATGATGATGATGAGCTCAGAGCGGAGGACACCACGGGGGGATAAGACACCTCAGCGCCTTGTAGCAAGTTAGGCGAGAGAGGTAGCAAAGTTTTATGCACTCGTAAAGTCTTGCATATGGTGCACTTGTGTATATACCTTGGTTTATCGAGTCTAGACGTCCGAGACAACGACAGAAGAACGAGACTAAATTCGAGAAAGAGAATGATATATTTTCACAAACGAGATGCGGGCCAAATTGACTTTTTTTTCAAAAAACCTCCTACCTTATATATGTATATTTTTTTCTTTATTTTATTCATCCCCTTCTATATATACTATAGTGCAGATATAACTTACGAGAATAATGCACACAAGGGGGAGGATACTTCAACATGTGCCTATATAATGATGACTCTAATTAAATAGTCCCCAAAATTTTCTCATATATTTTGTTGCATACAAAACATATGCTGCTGCTCTTGCCCATAAATCACAAAATTAGTATATCTTTGTCGTATAAACGTTGTAAATTTCTTTTACTCTATATGAAAACAAATAGCGACGCACGTTGCGAAAAGTGCCCGCAGCAAATTTCTTCAATATATCGATGAAAAACACGCGATCGTGGGAAAATGTTCATTCGACCAAATGAAATGCGAAAAATAAATCAAGCGACGTATATTGCAATAATTTTATATTTCTACAATAAGTTGAAAATTTTGATCCAAAGAAAAACAAAAACATTAATCCTCTCGTAATGAATAAAATGTAAAGTGATGATGGAAGCGTGACAAAATCGTGACTCCTTCGAGGAGCCTCGTCGAGCATTATTTTCCCTCTAATTTATCGATATTATTGTAACTATATATACATTTTTATTGTTATCGTTATCGTCGGGATGAGTCGCATGTGTTTTCGTTCTTAATATAATGCAACGTTACGACGGCTCATCGTTACTCCTTGACATTTAGCGTGCGGAAAAACAGCGAAAAAAAATGACAAAAAAATTTCGCTCTCACTGTCTGCTTGTCTCTCGCTCACCATATTTTTTCTCTCTGGCTTGTGCAACTCTCACACACGATTCTTGCCCATACATTTCAGAATCAATAAACCTCACGCGTGGATGCAGAAAACTAATCACATCGCGAGAGACGCTCTTATCCTCGATTTTTCCCGTTGCGATCTTACGAAACCCGACGAGTTTTTCTCCGAGTCTATATATATTTGCACACTAGAATATAATTTCTCCATCCTCACGACTCCACCGAGAAAATGCACGATAAATAATTCGAAATGAAATAAAATGGACGCCGCCGTTTGCATTTTTTGATGCGTGTAAAAAAGCAGATGAGGGAATTTGCGAAATCTGAACAAAATAAATTTTTTAATGCATATTTATATAGTATATATTATATTGGAGCTTGTAACATTTCAACATCTTTTTTTTTGTTACATATATGCGGAGAATTTTTATTTGCGGGTTTGTCGCATTAGACACTTTGTGCTCTGACATAGACTCGCGCGTGGAGGAAACGACGCAACTTTTTTTCGCATGTAATCGCAATGAGTAAAAGACACACTGTGGCTTGGAAGAATTGCAGAAAAAGCGTGTGCACGTGTGTGGCTGCATGACACCCGCATTTGCGATTCGACACAATAACGAGAGAATAAATCTCGAGCTCGGAGAACAAAAGGTCCTATAAGCTTATTTATTACCATTATATCATTTTGGTATATGCGTATATATACACAATAACATATTGTATTATAGTTTTTTTTTGCGGAAACAAATATTTTGCGGTAAATATATGGTTTAAAATATGACATGCAGAAGATTCGCTCGTGAGTCATGGGAGAAAAATTGAGTATACAATTCCAAGCTTCCTTTTGGTAACTTAATATATATTGGCACACACGTACCACTGATAAGATTATAGTTTCCATAGCAAAACGGCAAGCTGCTCTTTTGGACTTTGAAACATTCGTACTTATTTTATAAACTTTTTTTCGTATATACTTTTCTCAACTTTATATAGGTGCGTGAGTGCACGCGTTTGTGTATTTGTTTGCGCGTGTCCATCGCGCTAAGTGCAGCGGAGGAAATGCGACGGATTGTGCGCATGTCGCGAGCGAGACTTTCGCACAAAGAGACTTTTCTCAAGGCCAGTCAAGACACGAGTTGCAAACTGCACCGAGAGGGAGAGGAACAGAGAGAGAGAGAGAGACAGAGAAAGAGAACGGCGACGCGTCGTCGCTACTTTTTTCCGACGCCAACTCAACTTGGCCTTTTCTCTCTCTCTCTCTCTTTTCGTTTCTCTCTGTGTACACGTAACTTGACGTTTTTCTTTCTTTCCATTTGAAATAGACACGCTTTATTTCTCGATGACTTTTATTCATCGTTACTGTAACGATATAGCACTTTTCTCTCTCTCTCTCTCTCTCCTTTATTTCTTCTCGTCGTCGTGTAGAACGCGTTATCCGTCGCGTCTAATTGGAGCGATTCCATCACACAAAGTGCGACTGAGTCAAGCATTTTTAGCTTCGATTTTGTCGCAACAGGTTATACCTTTATCATTGATTTTCATCGCACATTTACCAGCATTCCGAATTTCCATGTTAATGGAAAATTTATCGACACGATAAATACAAGGAGTAAATTGAGCGAATTAGTCAAAAGACGCAAAGAAAGAAAATGTCGCGCGAATAATTAGTAGAATATCGAAATAAGACAGAGACGAAGCAAAAATAATTAACCAAGGATAAAATCGCTAAAATCTCGATCGAAATAAAGAATAAAACTGAATTATTTGAGGCAGAAATAAAAGTTTTTCATTTTTGCAGTTAAACGGACTTGCGCAATTATATACGCGTTGTGTCCACGAGCTCCTGTCATTTTTATTATTTATCCTAGGCGTATATTATTTCTCTGGTATAAAAGGAGAATATATACAAGGAATATAAAATGGAAGAAAATGCAGTGCGCGATCATAATTCAGTATCGTGAAAAGTAATAATTATATATATATATATATATATATATATATATATATATATCCGTATAAATGCTATTGTGTATTTTTGGAAAAAATGAGGCGCGAGAATTGGCAGAGATCGTCTCAATTCTTGATGCTTCTTCCTTGTGCAATTATATTCGTTCGCGGGTGGTACTTACACAGCTGTTTCTATAAATAAACAGAAGCTCTCGAGAGAATCTGATGCAACAAACGTGCACCGCGACAAGGCCCGTCGCGAGTTCACCAACTTTTGGATCTTGTGCTGTGCTAGCTCCCCCCCCCCCACTCCTGCTTCACACTTTGCTGCTCCGAAAAATATAAGCTCTCTTTATTCTTTTTCACTGTGCGTCCTCCATCCGCACTCTCCTACTATTTCGCCCATTTTCTCGCTTGCAAATAAACACCTCCATACGTGGTATACGCACGCCTCGGTCTATTGACCCCTCCTCTTCGTCTTCTTCTTCTTCTTCTACTACATTTTCTTACTTCTCTCTTTCCCACGACATCAATTGTTGCAAATTCATTCGTTTCTTTTACCCTTATCATTTTTATTCTTTACGAACATCTAAATAAGAGTATATAAGATTAATTTTCTTTTTTTTTAATACTTTTTCAAGTTTATTTTCGATACTCTGTTGTATTATTCAATATGGTATTGCAATATATAAATATCATTTAATTACTCGTCTCTTGTATTGATGCGATTGCAGAGCCTAAAAAATGTTGTTTCGCTCGTCGCAAGAGGAGCGACTCTCTCGATAACATATACGAAGCGTTAGAGGGTCACGGCCGGACAGCGCGCGTCGTCTGCCTCTGCTCTTTTAACTCATCATAGTGCACCCACGCTTACAACCGCGACCATATCAAGCTCTTTTACTCTCTACTTTCATAAAATTCAAACTATTAAGACCTATATAAAATAAATAAATATGTATTCTTTCTGAAACATATTATCGAGTACCCCCTTACATTATAAAAATTCATCAGTGTCATATTAAAATGATACATCACGACTTTGCGAAAGAGAGATTTTATCGCTCAATTTTTCGACAATCATCGAGCAAATATTTCACAAATTTTGGACATTGAACTCCCTCTCTCTGTTCAGATCATACAGATCAGAATTCCTACCAGGTAATTGTGCAAAACCCACACGAAATAATGTACGAAAAAATTGAGCAGTGAGTCAGGCAAGAGAGGTTGATAATCCTGTGTATTCTATCCTCGGCGATTGACACATTTTCTTCCTCTGCCTAAATTTTATTACTTTCAGTTGAATTACTATAAAAAAAAATTAAAAAAAATAGTATTCGGCGTTTTCGTTTCTCTTATTTGTTTTATCTGGGATATATACTATTTCCGAGTGGCATACATTTAAATTTAAATTTAAAGAGATAATTTTCCGAGTATAACCATAATTTCACGTAAAAACGAAGAATGTATTTTTCAGGTTTGAAACTCGTTTGAAAAATATTTTGATTTCTCCGCCGACTATTATTTTGAGTATGGTCAGGATGACAACAAATGATGGACGGACTGATGGTAGCCCGTGGAAAATTGCGAAGCAAACACACGCCAAACGGTTATTGATAATCAATCTCATAAAATTATTATTATTATTATTATTATTATTGTTGCTGTTGTTATATTATAATCAACACTAATCTGCGCAGTTTATCATAGAGTCATATGTATATTGTAAATAAAAGAAAAAATGAAAGAAATAAAGGGAGTATATAAATGAAGGGGATGAGAATATAAGAATGTGTATGTGAAATGAGATGGGAAATAAAAAATATACTGACGGTTGCGGGACTGGTGTTGAGAAGTTCTGCTTCTCAGGACCTGTTGCAGGGCCGCATAGAGATCAAGCATAAGTTGTTCAAGTTGCTGTTCCTGGACCTCAGCCTCGTCTTCGGAGGGCAAGGCGAAAGGTCTTGCCATGATGAGGAGGAGGAGGAGGGGCTCGGCTGTTTCTCGCACTCTTCAAATGAATTATTCTAATAATATCGTTTCTGCGCGCTGTCCGTCTCAAACAACACGTGTCCCCCCGCCCCGATTAAATAATCGATCGATATATCACACTTAATTGGCAAAAACAATCACAAAACAAACAAAAATGATGAATTTCTCGTTTCACGGTGATGAGTGTGTGTATCGCGCACGATATGGTTCTCACGAAAAATGTTTCTCGCGCACGGTGTTTGCTGATGCGAATACGTAATTTTCTAATTATTTGGCTAGTCTAACTGGTGGGGGGGCTTGACAGAGGTTCACGAAGTGTCATGTTCAGAGGTTGAGCGGGAAATGAGAGTGAGAAGAGGACGAGCACGTGGCTTGAGCACAGAGAGACGGGGCAGCACACACGAGGCTGTTGTTGTTGCTGCTGCTGCTTATCGCACTCGTCGCTCCTCGATCACTATATGCTTAGACGCGCGCGCGGGGCCAAGTGCGCGCGTCTCGACTTTCGCTTTTAAATAATTGCCGATCGAGCAGACTCTCTCGACGATATCAGCATCAATCCTCCTCGCGCCTCCTTACTACTTCCTCCCGCTCGGCTGCTTCTTTAATAATATATATATATATATTATTATATATTGTACTATATTCGCGATATCGCGAATCACAGTCGCCGTCTGAATCGCCTGTACGGTGGATCCTCGAATGGATCTATTTCCATAGGTCTTGATTCGTTGACACCGGCGGCCTCCTCCCCACAAACTCTTAAAACTCTCAGCGATTCTTCCTCACAAACTTTCGATCCTTCTTCTTCTTCTTCTCCTCCTCCTCCCTCTCGATCCCTCGATTCCTCCAAGATTTTTTTTCAGCCAAATTGATCTTGTCGATTACGAGGGAGGCACACGTGTGGTGACGTCTTTTATTGCAGTTGTTTACTTTATTGCAAATTATTTTTTTAACCGCCTCTTTACCGCTTTAACATATTATTTATTTATTTATTTATTTATTATTATTATTTATATTATTATTTGGTTAAACTCGCAAGTAGCCACTTGTGTTGAGATTGAAAAGTTTGTCGGTTCAATGGAAAAATCACTTGTCACTGGTGCGAGGTCGTTGACGTTCGTGAGATCAGAAATAAATTGTATCACGCGTATTGAGCAAATTCAAAGGATGTACAGAATTTGAATATCGATAAAAAGGTCAGATGGGGAACTCTACAATAATAATAGAGACAATTGACTTTTCGTACACAGGGGTTGATGCGAGCAAGTCCGTTTTGACGGTGAGAGGTAGAGGAGAAAACACGAGAGTATCTCGACTGAGTTTTGAGCGAACGGAAAGAGCACGTCTATTCTCCTCGAGGTCCGTCGTGGTAATGGTTCCTGTAGCTCGGCAAATGCACTCGGGGGAACGTTGCTCTCTCTCCCCTGATTCTACCGGGTTCGTGGACACGAATGCACGTACTCACACAAAAAGAGAGAGAGAGAGCGAGACGACGCGACGACGACGACGACGCGCGCGCACCAATACACAAAGGCTGAAGCAACCGTGCACTTGGTCGTGGCGCGCGCTTTCCCCCTCTGACTCTCTCTCTCTCTCTGTTGCAAACGTCGTTGAACGACGCGCATACAGGCAAACTCTTGCCGGGGAGCAGGCGCGCTGGCATACTCGAGTGGGGGTCACGCACTCGAGAGAGTGGGAATAATCGAGGGGCTCCGCGCACGATCGCCGCCTAGCGGCGAGTTACCGACTCGACCTCCTGGTGGGGCGGATTCCGACGTCCCAGCCGAACTATATTACAATATTTGTGCACGGAAGAGACACGATGCATCACACGCCTCCCATCTTTTCATTATTTCGTCGTCTTTCCTCTTGTACACTTATTATTTTCTTCGCAGAGCAGAGCCTGCTGCTAGCTACCTGAGCAACGCATTATTAAATTTCGCGACTCTCGCAATCGCGCGCGTTCATGCATCCACAGTAAGTATACTCTACTATATGTATAGTACACGACCGAGAGCCGAGCTGCACCAGTCGCACATATAAATCTCGACATCATATTCATCATTTATTTGCACAATCCTTATTCTTTTACTACATAATATTATATCATCTATACATTATATGTGCAAAAATCGAAATATTTTATTATTGTTAAAAATCCCAATTTTCACTCCTCTCCCGGCGCATTTAAGCATCCCCCCGACCTCTTAAATATTTACATTTTTTGTTCTATAAATATCTTCACTTCTACAGATTCTTCAAATCTTATTTTTTTATTAAACTTCAAGAGGGCTCATCCACACTCTGTACTTCCTGATACAATATTATTGTAAATAATTTCGTATACGTGCATAGCAAATACAGGAATCACGTTGAATGACCTTGAATTTTGGATAATTTTCTTAATAATAAGATGCACATTTCGCAACTTATTATTTTCGTTAAAAATTCACATATACACCTGATAAACCATTTGAAATATATATGTATATATATAGAAATTATAAAGCATATATAATTGGAAGATGAACCAATTGTTATAGCTAATGCGCGAACATTAAAAGTTCAGGTCACTTGGCGCGCGTTATTTGTATACCTCGCTTATTCCAAAAATACATGCAGCAATATATACGCACATATATCGCTTCAGCCGGGTTCCTTATATATATATATGTATGTATGTATGTATGTATAAAATATTTGCCTTAACGGGCACTTGTATTTTTTCGTAGCTTTTTTTTGTCGTCCCTATCTCTCATATCTGTATATATGTATGTATACGTGTGACACACTCTTTTTCAACAAAGTCCCTGTCGATCGCTCGTTTCTTGATGCACGACGATTACGAATAAGCTTCGCCATATACACTAAATTCGAATGCACGCACCACACTCGAGACTTGCATCTTTCGAGTTTCTCCCGCTTCTATACACGCCCGCCCTCGCCGCGGCCTATTATATCCTTTTTTCCATGTTGCTCCTTCGCGAACACATGTGGGACCAGACTGACAGGTTCGTGACCCTCTTAATTTTCCGAATTCTTTATTTTTCCATAAATCCCGCCTCTCCCGAGATACCATTGAGAATAACGGTATATTATAGTATTCAGTTTTTCAACATCAGTTTCTTCCTTATATGTAATTCAAACAAAATAATCCAAGATAACTCATCGTTCCACATCTATTTTTTCATTCTATATACCTTTTTTTTCCCGCATGAATAATATTATACAGTATATTTTATGAAAGAGGCAGAACTGTTTATGTCCTAATAAGCAAACATGTAAAATCTATTGAAATATATAGTATTCAACTTTTTATTATTTATTCAATTATCTATTTTATATGCAACGATAAGAGATGTTAGTTTGTGGACACGTATAGAAAAAAAAATCATCAATCTCCAAAATGGTGAAAAAGAGAGAGAACGAGAGAGAAGATGAATAAGATATAGGATGTCCATGGGTGGACATAATATTGAGAGAAAAAAAAAGTATACATGTATAGATATTATAATATATAGAGGCATAAAAAAGGTTACTTCTGGGTGTATCTCGCGTCCGAGAGGCTCGCGGGACGTACCATATTACGATATCGTGAGTGTTTTCTTACGACGACGATGCACGTAGTCGAGGCGAACGCGCCTGTGTGCGTATACACGAATGTACAAGAGAGGCCACTGATATATATGTGTATAGAGAGAGAGAGAGAGAGAGAGAGAGAGAGAGAGAGAGAAGTCGAGTCCGAGGGAGAAAAAGAAAAAGAAAGAGTGAGAGGGAGAGCCGTTACAGAACGAGAGATAGGAATATATAAATATAGGAATGCACGTGCACACGATTTAACCACTTACCACCACCGCTATACCGGTCTGACAACTCGAGCGTAACTGCGTAGTTTGTACACCGAGCGTCGTCTCTCGCGTGCATGCGGCCGCCGAGGGACGAGGCTCGCTCGCTTGCTCGCTCGCTCGATCGCTCCACGATCTCGCGCTCGTACCACTCGCCCGTTTCTTCGCCACCCGACACACGTGTTACCACCTCCTATATACTGTATATCCAGCCTCGCTTATCGATCAATTTTTCAAACTTTATTCATCGACTAATAATCCCTTGCAGCATTACAACGATCGACAAGAGCGAACGAGCTAAATCCAAGCGATTACTATACTATATGCTGGCCGAGACAACACAACTTGCGATAAAGTTCACTCTATCAAATATAATACACAGTATAGAGTATAAATGCAATATCATTTTTACAATATTTTTCAATTTTATATTATACGCGCTATTTAACTATATATGTACCGATGTTTTTACGCGGTTATATACGCAAAAATGTTTATATCAGAGACTCATCGTTTCTTTTCGTTTTTTTTGTCAATGTATAAATGATAAAATGATAAATATTCTGTAGAGAGAAAGAGAGAAAAGAGCGATTGCGTCGCGCACCAATGTGAGGTGAGCGTAAGTATACTTGAGAGTAGTTTATAAGTGTTATCTTAACTACAGTGGCACGCTCTATGTACTCCAGAGCTAATAATATACACTTACGAGAGCCTAACACAGTGACCATCGTCACTGTCACTCGCTATCGTTCGATTCAACGCAGCGGTTCAACATGCATTTTTTTTCCTGCTTCATCCACTTTTGTTCTTCTCTCTCTTATCTCACTTCTTAATCCCCTGCGTTATATACAAAACATATGCTTATAGATAGATTTACTAGCTCTTGCCTGTATTAGAAGAAAACTGATAACGGCGAGGAAAGCGAGAGATGATGAGACGTATCTCTCGGAGATTTAAGAGTCTATATCCATTGAATTTACCGATCTGACTGTACCTCCTGCTGTTGTTATACTACTCTATATACAGCAGCCACTCATCGCTGCACTGGAAATCATTTTCATTTCTGCCTATTATATTTTTACAAATACTATATATATGTATATATATATATATTTATGCTTTTTTTCAATATCTTCAATAATATGGATATACTGAAAAGCTTTATTGAGAGATATGGGGACAATAACTTTTATTGTTGAGATCACCATTAAGTTGAAAAGGTCGTCGTGCATAAAGTCGTTGAGTGAGAGAGAGAGAGAGAGTCGTCGAAAGTATATGAGTACACGGGAATCCAGGGAGCGAATGGCGAATTTGGACAATCGTCGTAAATCAAGTGGTTCGCCGAGAGTTGGATTGATGATCCGGACGATTGATGATCCAAAGATGGTTAGCCGGGAGACGGTATAGAATCCAGTGGGACGAGGCTAATTCTCGTGTCTTGCACTTGACAAACGTAGAGGGAAAGAGAGAGAGAGAGAGAGAGAGAGAGAGTCATTGGACACTGGATATCGGATTATATGGACTAAAGGGCTGGCAGGTGGATCTCGAGAGAGAAACAAACTCCCCATTTGCGCACTGTTATGCAGCCAGCACGGACTGCCAAGGATGACGTTACAGACAGATGACATTACCGCCGTATAGACCAAACTCCCAACAGCAGAGAGAAAGAGAAAGTGAGAGAGAGAGAGAGAGAGAGGAAAGGCCACGAAGACGGAGAGAAAGAGCGCCGAGTAACCGGAGCCGATATACGGCGCGAGACGTATTCCGTCTCGCGAGAATTTCCTTTCGAATGCTCACCATACACGCTATGACATGCATACATGCATATTAATAAACAATTTCCAATGATTAAAACATTTCACGGCATATACTATACATGTATATGTGTATATACAAATTAATAAAAAAAAAATCCTTACGATATATAATGAAAAAAGTTGTAATAATTTGTATGTTATATAGATGCGAAATAGTCGGAAAGCACACGGGTTCGAGTCTTTGATGTACGAATAATAACGGTGATCATCAATGATCTACGCGGTACATTAAAAATAATATTTGTCGAACGCGAGGAAGAAAAGGATATAGTAATGGGCGGGAGCGTGGCTGCGGAAGTGCATTAAAACGTGCTAAGATAAAATAATACCAAATGGCGTAAATAATAGGCAATTTTTTTTTCTTTTTTTGTGCCATTCTTCTTGTCTACCTTCTCGATAACAGCAGAACTCGATGAATCACGACTCGTAATAATAACCTTTTGTCACGCTACTGCTTTTTATATCGAAGATGCACTCTTTTACCTTTTTTTTCGTGATTTTTGCTATTAAAACATATGTTGCCAATAAAAATAACCTTGAATAAAACACATAAGAGAGGAAATGTTTAATAGAAATTTGTAAATTTGAGAGCAGTGAGGTCCCATGGTGTAATGGTTAGCACTCTGGACTCTGAATCCAGCGATCCGAGTTCAAATCTCGGTGGGACCTGTCTTTTTTTTTGTCCAAGTCTCGATCAATGAAGTTTCGAAGACACGTGTGTTTTTGTCGGTAAAGGATTTGGAAATTCGGAGCAGAGATTCGAGGCGGTGAAGAGGGAAAAAAAAGATGTGGTGGAGCGAAACCGGTAATTCCGCGCGTTTTAAAATAAGAGAAGGAGAAACGAAGAAGGAGAAGAACCAGTATAAACTTATATTTAGAACGACCACCGCTGACGCGTGGGTGCGTGTACGTTCTACGCTCATGCCAAATTGACAAGAAAATTTTATAATTTTGTTAAATTAATTCGTCACTAAATGGATTGGGAAACATATATTATATATGCTGTGCACGATATATGTAAATTATAAGATAATAAATAAAATGTTTCAAGGAAATTTTTTTTTTAAATCGTGACCCAATTATTTTTGAGGTCGTTATATTGCGGTCTTGGTGTTTTTAAATCTATTTATTATTTTTCCCTGAAAAATATATTGTTTTCGCTATAGAGGCGGCGGCGGCGGCGGGATAACGAGAATTAGTTGATTTCATGATTCATTTAATGAAATTTTGGATAAAATATCCGAGAAAGGATATAGTAGCAATATAAATAGTATATATTATGTGGTACACGCATATATATATATATGCGCATTAAAATAAGTATATATAATAAGAAAAGATCGTACGAGTTTAGTGGTCCGAATAGTTGCGGTTCGGTGAGGTACGCGACATCGATCGCATCATCAAGAGTGCCAGCATAACAAAACGAGAGAGCCTCGCGACGACGTACATATATGATAACAAGAATCGCGTTATCAAGCTTATTGCGAGGCGCGACTTCCTCCGCGCGCGCGCGCGTGCCTGCTGTGCGTATAGCCATTGTTTTATCGCTCGAAACAGATCTTATGCTAGCGCGCGGAGCGCGACCACAGAGCTCATCACACCGCGCCTCACCTCACCCACCACCCTCATCATAATAACACTTTTTAACGACATGTATACAATATGAGCGAAACTCGAAAATAACATATTTCATATATGTATGTATAGATATAATGTATAACATAAACATGAATTATTCACGAAAACAGTGTCGTATCCTCCCTTTCTCGCTCGAGCGCTTATTCAGCCTCCCCCCCCCCCACTCTGCGACTCTCTGCGAAGGGCTGTTCGAGCTCCTCCGCGCATCAGCCTGATTTTTCGAGTATCGAAAATGGAAAGATCTCCAAATTTCAACGAGATGAAGCCGTGACGAGTGTGTACGCACGCGAGACAGGAACGCGGCATCATATTGTTGAACGTCCTTCGAGCGCCTTCGGCCCTATTATGAGACCAGCGGCTACAACATTTTTCATATATATATATATATACATATTTATGAATTATATATTCATATCATTTATGAATTACATATCGAGCAAACTTGACTTTGAACATGTGAGGATAATTATAATAATGCGTATATGAAAATGGACGGGATATATAAAAGTTATAAATAAGATGAGTTTTCCTATACGTACTGTGTCACACACGCGTATACACATTTACTTTTTGTCCCCTCTTACCCTCATTTTTTCTTTCGATAATTTTCTCGCATTCACAGCTATCCGATATATATCCGATGCACGTTTATAAAAAACGGCGAATTATATTTAAATAGCATAGCATTATTTTTATGAGTATATATATATATATACGACGCATATAAATGAATAAAGTATCCAAGAGATGCAAGAGCAGAAGGCGACAAGCGGGCAGAATCGAGGAAATATAATCGAGGAAGAATGAGAAACAAGAGAAAGAGAGAGAGGGGGGGGGAGAGAGAGAGAGAAAGACGCAAAGTCTCGAGCCAATGCAGAATCGTCTCGAAACACGCCACTCTTGGCGTCCAATCGGCAAACTGGTTGTCGTTTCTGCCAAGATCGGGGTTGGTCCATTCGGCCGATCGTGACTCACGTGCACAGCCTATCTCTCGCAAACGATAACGCGCGCGTCTTTGTTCAATTTTCTTTCTCCTCTTATTTTCTTACTTCTTTTCTCGCTCTGCGCTGCTCTTCCTATTCGCGGCATTCTGCTTCTATTTTGTCCACCAGCAACATTCATTCTTTTCACCCATCATCTTTTCCATGTTTCATTTGCATACGTGTATAATTATCAAAAACTGATGTCAAAATTACTTATATGCAATTATTTACTATCTCGTAACTATACTTTAAATAATTTTTTTATTCGCGTCATTTAATCATTATAATATTACATATTTTCTGGATAGATAATTTTTATCTATATATTAACGTTTTCTTTTTTGGAACGTTTATATTATATACATATATTTAAATGATTGTATCATCACTAAACAGGTGAAATCATTTCTTATCGACATTTCTTCGTTTGTTTTATTGTTTTATGCGAAACAGGATTCAGGATCATGAATTTATATATTATTGTATCGTCGCACATATATCCATGTATTGACTCATCGGGACGAAATACCGATCCGCAAAATGGAGCAGGTTAGTCAGAAGTCTAGATGAATCACCCGAGATTCTTGATGATAGAAATATAACGAAAAAAAAAACAACAGATTCACGTACCAATATAAAGAATAAGGTACCATTTTTCGAAAAAAATGATTTTTTTCTAAATTCTGGAAAAAATATGTGAAAAATCATCGAAAATTGATATTTCAATTAGAAATAAAATAAAAGGGTTTATTTTAGGTTTTCGCCCACAGCTGTTTCTCTCATGCGTTTGCATACATCTCTACATATAGTCATATTAATATATTAATACACTTATGCACAATGCTGTATCGATATCGTTCTGTTCTGATGTCGGCGTCTATATTTAAAAAATATATATATATATATATTATTCGTTTTTTCCTCTTGAGGCAGGGCAAAAGTATGTCACTAAAAAAATGGCGACAGGAATATCGAAATTCAAAGAAAAACAGCGTCGATGAACCAACAACGACGCTGTGCGGACGTTGGCTGTTAAATGGACGTACGCGCAATTATAGCGAACGAGATTTATTCGACCGCAACAACGACGAGGAGTCCTGATCTCGGCTGCTTTCGCCTACGTCCAAACGAACGTATGTGTGCGGCTTCGACCGCGAGAAAAAAAATTCATCTTTTACCGTGTCCGCAAATACGCGCGGCTGCATGGTGTATACACAATATATATTATATACATGAATCTATAGATATATGAGTATAAGCCAGGCGAGTTTACACTTGCTGAAATAGCATTCTAGAAGTTGCTTTACAATAGTATATGCAGTTTATGCAGTTTATCGAAAAAAAAAACAACAAGAAAAGAAGGGCTTATTATTTCATTGGATTTCTTTCTCTCTCTCAGCGCTGCTCTCGTCTTTAGCTCATTCTCTTTCTCTCTTAAAATATAATGCGATTTAATCCCAAGTCGTATGCCACAGCTCGAGATAATACGTATATTATTCTTTTAATTTATCGTGCCCTCATATTAAATTTATTACACACGCTATTGCTATAATTACTATGTGTATATATACGTACATGTACGTTATTTTCTAGTTGGTGTTGCTGCTGTTACTCTCTTCATAATAAACAAAATGTATATACTACAGTTGTTATTGTTATATTTGGGGAGTATTTAGCAAGAGGAAAGAATCCTGGCCAATAAATTATGTATTATTAGTATATTCTTTTTTTTACTATATTATAACATATACATATTCCAGTATTTTGTAATTTTTATTTATTGAGTATGTTTCGGTGACTATCCTTTTCAAGCCTAGACTAATAATGTATACTTATTTGTGTGTATTCTTATTTTTTTCGTAAAACATGAAAGCGTGTCTGCTTGTACACGAAAACTCTGAGACGTCGCCACTTTCTTTTATTTTTGGCTGGATAAAAACTTACCTTCGAACCTACCTCCATAATTATCTTTTTATTTTCAGTTCTTTTTCTTCGTTTATCACTCTATTAAATTCATTACCAAACAAGTCAAGACTTGCTCATTCATCTACCGTCTGTCACTTTTTGATGCAATATACTATATTACACATTTTTCTGCTGCTTATTTTTTTCCTCATAAATACAATGTATTATTATATATTTATATACACAAAAATTCATATTGAAACATCGAAAAATCAGACTTTTCGATCAGTTTTTTGAAAGTTTCAATATGAATTTTTAAATTGCGCCCCTAATAATTATCATTTTCGTTATCTCCGGGAAATTTCCATAGAATAGGCTATTAAAATAAAATAAAAAATTCAAGAAATTTGGTGACTTCCACTGGGTCTCGTGGATTCATGAAAATTTCAATTAGCGATGATATATTTTCTTTCTCTTGACCAAATCAACTTTATTAAGGCTGATTATTAAAGATTTTTGCAAAACGAAGTGAATGACGTTGGATTTATATTGATTCATCAATTTTTCAAAAAGTTATGACGCCTTGAAGATTTTGGAAAAATTGGAAAGTGGCACCTTCAAAAATTCGCAAAAATTAAAAAAAAATTTTCTCGATTTTAAGAGCCTATTAGATCGGAAATTTCCTGTAGATGACAAAAATGCTATTTATTCGAGGCGGGATCTGAGAATTCATACTGAATGAGCCAAAAAGCTGACTTGTAGATCAGTTTGTTCAATTTTTCTATTTTAAATATTTAGATATTTAAATAAATAGTTATCACGTCTTGAAGATTTTCGAAAAAATCGAAAGGATTCTCCAGTTTTGAATTGGTATTAGTATTTGAATTGGCGCATACTTCGAATAACTTTTTGCACAATGCGCTCTATTCCGATTAATTGATCAGAGTTTTCGTCTCTTATTATTTAATAACAATACGTCTGCACTGACATTTTTTTTCAAAGTATTTTGAAACGATATTATAAATGAAAAATATTAAACTACTCACTTTTCGGATGATTGAAAATAACTGGAACTGACACTTCATTGAACTTGTCGAATTATTTCTATGAATTGTTTTTCGGTAACGAAGTACATGGCGAGACCCGACACGTCTTACCCCGACACTTTCTACCGGGCAACTGATTCCAAATTTCCTCATAAAACCGAACAATTAAGGCCTTAATTGATTTTTCACTCGACCTCGACTGATCACCATGGAAACCTTAATGACCGAGGGATTAACCAAAATTTGCAAATTTTTTTTCCTCATTACGTTTAACGAATTTTCTCTCTTTTTTTTATGTTTATGCAATCCTCGAACTATTCAACTATTGAACTATTCGTCCAGGTATATTTGATTTAAACAATAGAAAATTGTGTTGTAAGTTTTTTTGACATGAACGGAGAAAATGTAGCGTGTCCGAGGTTCTCCATAGCCTGATTTTTCGAGAATCGAAAATAGGAAAATACATAATCTCAAAATTTCAATAAGTGGCGATATCTTTTCGTGTCCTTGACGAAATCGACTTTAAAATGGGCAATTCCTGAAAATTTTTGCAAGACGAAATGAATGATTCAAACATAAAGGTAATTTTTTTTTAATGAGTAGAGATTTTAGCCAAAAGTTAATTCTGCTCCGCATAATGCTCTCTATTCCGATTAATCGACTAGAGGCCTCGTACCTTTTTTAATATAGGATATGACATGATTATGAATTTTTTTAAGTATCGCGTTGAGCTTTTCTTTGATTTCTTCATTCTGCTGTTATATTTTATATATTTTATTTAACCTTTATGAGCTTCTGTTTATAGATAAATCGAGTTATATATTCTGATAATTCTATAAAGATGATCCTTCAATGGAAAATCTTGAGCAGTTGATGAGTCCTTCGCGAGCATATGATGGCTATATCTGTACATCCGTATATGTATATAGTGCCTGAGGGACGTGACACACACGTCGCAGGGGGTGCTCCCGTTTCGACTATGCATACTGCCATACATACTTCTCAACTTTCTCTCCTTTTCTTTTTTATTTATATCTTATTGTTTTCAACAATTATTATTATTATTATTATTATCATCATCATCATCATTGCCGTCATATTCTGTTACTTTGTTGTTGTTATTTCACTTTTTTGAATAACCGTTCTGTCGATTCACACAGTAAAGTGCGCAGTTTCTATTGAAGATTTCTTTTGTGGGAGGATGAAGGATTTATTTTTTTTCTCAGTATTTCTGGCCCAGCAAAGAAAAAACGTTGCTGGGGCTCTTTCGAGAAGCGCTAGTCCCGAGGATACACCTGCGAGACGGAGTAGGTGCAGGTCGTAACAGGTCGAATCGACCCTCCTCGAACCTGTCTTTTTTTTCCCCCCCTCATCCGAGGCGTCTCTCCCGTCTCGGCTTGTCCAGGTATATAATACATGTATAATTTTCTCCTTTTTTTTCATCTTAAAAATCCTTGGGGGAGAAAATTTGTTCGACTCTCTCGTTTTTTTTCCATCCGCCGTTCCATTTTTCTTCTTTTTGTTGTTGACATTTATTTATTTTATTATATTAACGGACGGTAAAATCCATCGCGGTGTCACGAGATTTTAGCTCGAATAATGACTGTCAAACTTTTTGTCATATTTTACTGTTGCTCCATTTTTCATTGAATTATTATCATCTTTCGATAAGCGCGCGTGATTGAATAAGTTGGGAAATATGCGGAAGAAAGGAAAGTGAGAAGGATAAACAAAAAAAAGAGTATATGTATATGTTGAAGGTCAAAAAATAGGGAGTAGAAAGATGAAAAATAAGAAAAAGAATTTCCAACTGCGCAGCAGTTTTTGGAAGAAAAAAATGTGTGTGTGTGTGTGAAGCGAGAAATGCGAGCCCCGGTTCTCTCTCTGTTTGGTCGCTCGTCTGTCATTTGGACGGCGGGGCCCGAAATGAGAAGAAAAAGGACGAGAAAGCGGGGAAAGATTAAGAACGAAATGAATCGGGAGTTGCGATCGGGTGTCGAAAAGACGAGAGGAGGGAGCGAGAAGTCTCGACCAGGCCCGAGAATCCAGGCTCTCGCTTTTCGCCGTCGCATCTGGACCTTATTCCTTATTCGCCGAGCTCTTGTATACGTATGCAGCACATACAATAATAAAAGGCGAAAACTCTCTGGCCCGATCTGGCGAAACTGGTCTCTTGTGCCCACCTTTGTGGGATCGTCTCCATGTTCTTTGGACAAAGAAAAAGAGAAAGAGATGAGAATCGTCGACAAAGGAACACCAGAAAAAGGACGAAATAAGCTTTAGGAACGAGATATGGAGGAGGAGGAGAAGAGGGTCCCTGAGTTTTGGTTCCAGGAATTCCCCAACGTTTTCTCGGAGTTCTGGCCCTCTTACTGAGAACTTTCCGGTCAACCGCCCAGAAAACCTCGATGCACACGCACGCACAATTCTCTCCTCATCCTGCTGCTGCTGCTGCTGATACTTATTCTTATATTCATAGTTCAACTTGCCAAACTCTTGAACACAATGCAAGTTTGCAAGTTGTATAAAATGCTAAATAAAAATAAAATTCTGATCGATTCGGCTTTGCGATATTATTTTCTTCTCTTTTGCTTTACATTTACTTGCGTAGTTGAAGGAAAATTGAAGAAACTTCCTCATTATTTCAATTATTTCTATATATAGTAAAACACTTATATATTATAGCATATTCGGTATTAAATGATCGCTTATTTTTAAAAGAAAAAGCCACAATAAATAGAATAGAGCAATTCGTATGAGCATATCAGCTTTTATGAAAAAAAGAAAAATTAAAGTATAACTACATAAAAGTGAATAACTGCGTATAGTATATGAGACAGTCGGTATATGTATAAAAAATTAATGGAATGGCATGTCTTGCGTTGTGTCACCTATATGAATAATCCTCGTCGGCGTAGCATGTTGGGTAAATGCGTCATCGGTGCAACGTCCGATTGTGCAAGCTCTGTTCCATCGAGAGCAGGCCAAGCTATGGAATTACAAGGAAGAAGGGAAAAAAGAGGTAGACACGCATCCTGACTGCGGCGTTCGAGAAGCAATTTTTAGGCTCGAAATGACGGAGCAATTTATCGCTCGTGCGCCGCTATGCGGAATTAGCCGGGTATAGAAAATCCTGAATACCGGCGGCGGGAGGACAAGAGAAAGAGAGAAAGAGACAAAGCCCTGTTGCATCGACTTGTGAATCACTACATCGCAGGATCAGCATCAGCCGAGCGTGAACTCCCGTCGACGAGTCTCGTACTTGGAAATTATTAAATGACGCATATTTATTTCGAATCTTGAAGCATTCGCATATATACTCGAATAACCCTCTTTCAAATAAGTCTCTATATATATATAATATAACGAGACCAAAAAATCAATCAATTTTTATTTTGATATATCCGGCGCGTATATGCGTACATGCGCGTATATCTAAAAAGGTGTCTCAATAAACAGAGAAGGAAGGACAAAAAATTCTTTTTATCTGAGCATAATAAAAGAGTATAATGAAAAAAATAAAATAAAGAAAAGAAGAATAAAAATCGATTGGACGAATTGAAGAAAAAAATCCGTCAGAGTTTGCACCCTTTTTCGCGTAAATGAGAATTTTTTGCGAGATAGACTGCGGGTACTAAAATTCCGTGAGGGGGAGAAGGTGAAAGAAAATACGGGGGGAGCGAGAAACGAAGAGGGAGCGACGAGTCCCATCAGAGCAGAGAGGTAAAAAATAATGTGGTCGATGACTAAGAGTCATGCACGTGTAAAGAAAGCTTGCAGTATAAATATGTATAGACATTTGAGGCGTTGCACACAGGTTGGGGTTACTTCCGACGAATAAGGGACTCATCTTTCTGGCGTTCGCGTGGTAAGGAGAAAAAAGCAACGGTACTCGTGTTGATGGTCGTTTTTTTTCTAGTCTTTTCAGCTCAAGGGGTCATGACTCATCTTCGAACGTTGAAGAAATGGCCCCACGCGTGATGATGAGGCCGGCGGAAAAGGGGGCCCCCTCGGGGGCCCACGGGACGCCTTTACTCCTTTTTTTTATTTCTTATTCGAATAAGAGCTAGCGCACTCACACGCACGCTTTATCGCAACGCGCACTTTCTAGAAACACTCGTCGTCCTTTCCGGTAGGAGCCTCCTCACAGAGGTTTCCTCTTGTATATTGTCCACAGAGCACACAGCACGCACATACCTCGGAAAAGCGATGAATAGCATCGCTCAGAGGGCCACGATGATCAGTCTCTCTCTCTCTCGACGACTAACTTTGTTAACCCCCCGCTACAGCCCGCTTCCACCTAGACTAGCAGCGAGAGACAACAAAATAAAGAATAAAGAAAAAACAAACTCGCACCCTCACACTAATCGTTTTAGTTCGTCATCGCGCGCGGAGACGCGAGCGTCTCCCTCACTTTTTCATACTCGTGCATGACACTCCGATGGATGATAATTGTCAGAAAAAACATATTCAAACATTTTTTTACATCAATTTCTATATAATATAGTATATAATTTTTATGATTTTTCTCTATCATCAGGCAGAAATCGCGGTAATAAAATCTTTATTCATTTATTTATAAAGCAATTTTCCTTATAGTACATACATGCGTATATTTCATTAAAAATAAACTAACTATATTTCAATTGGTCTGCGGGGGCTGATGCATATACGAATATATATATATAATAAGTGATGCGCGCGTATCTATGTATATATAGAAAGAAAGAGTGTAAAGAAAAGAGCAGCGTCGGCGATGAGAAAGTGCGAGAATAATATAAAGCATTTCCCCGAGTTTCACAAGTTCGCACATAACATACAAGAGCCGATGACGATAATATTCGTGAAAAGCTTACACTATTAATATCGATATGACAGGTTGACTAATGATCGGCGCCCGTTCATTTGATGGCTCTCTTATCGCTATATACCGACTTTGACATTACGAGATTAAAATCCTTGTGCGCGGAATAAAGGAAACGATCGAAGCAATAAGAGAGTCTAGAAATTGAGAAGGAACAGAGCCTCCTCCCTCCCTTATTCTTGTTTTATATTCGAAACTTTTTCGGTTCCCGCCGACAACTCGCAATACGATTACACGAACGACGTGTCATTTGTTTTCCTCACCGAGGGATGGAGCGCATCAGAGAGACGTAGTAAAAAAATCCACCGAAGATCGAGAACGATGGCTCACACGTGGCAATAAAGTATATTACTTTGTACCCAAAACCATCAGTCGCTATATATTTTTCAACCAAATAAATTCGAAATGTAAATTAATTCTAGCGACAGGTTGTGTCTGCGACGCTCTCCTAAAAAGATTGTATTATACTTCATAATTTAATAAAGTCAGCACACAGATCGACGATTTACATGTTGTTGTTGTTTTTTTTTTTCATATATAGCGCAATAAAGAGCGAAAGATAAACGTTATACTATATATATCTTAAAAACTTTATACAATTGGTATATATATAAACGAGAATACTCAAAATTCCGAAATAAATTTTGCAGTAAAATTTCACTCGCTGGCTTTAAATCAGTCTATGATTATGAGTCGCTATTAACGAATTCGACGCGAGACGTACATTAATTATAGAAGATATGTATATATTTAAAGACTTGATTGAGTCAGTTATTATTGGCAGCGTGTTTTCCAGAAAGTATAAAACAAGGTTAAAACAAACGAAATTATATGACTTATTTTGATTTATCTCTATTATATACATACATAAAATAAGTTTTGATTAAAGTTATTTATTATTTAAAATACGCGGGTATGTATGATGCAGGATTGAAAAGATGAAAAATGTTGGCGGACAATGAATAATAGCGCACGCGAAAGGGGCAATTTACTTTTATTATTGGACGTTTAGGTTTGCACCCGTCGCGACGGGCCATCAGGAAAAAAGGGAAAAAATTGACGGAAGCAGAAGAAGAGAAAAAAAAAAGTTATTCTCTTGACGGGAGAGTCCCCCTGGCTCGATAATCAGTCCGAGCGCAAAGGGATGACCATTTTTTCTTTTCCGTCACCGATCGTTGAGCGTTAGCATCGCCATCATTACACGCTCCGCAGCGGGTTGATGTTTAACCTGCGACAAAAATCACCCCGAAAAAATATATGTATGTATATAGGGACAAAATTATTACCCCTCGCCGCGATCGCGACGAGACTAGGGTTTTTTGTCTCGCATATAGTATGCACTATATATGTAGAAAGCATTACGTTTGGATCTTTTGATTCAACATTTTGGACGTCTGTCGTCCGATAATGCGATATTATATTCATAAATATATCAGGTTCGAAATCAGAGATACGATCAAGGTTCTATAATGGAAACATTTGGAAGGTCATTATAGTATATATATCATCGAGTCGGAGGATGATTTTCAACGCAACGAAAATAACAGACATTACGCATGTATATTCATATATATATATATCAGCTTGGTTTCTTTTACAGATGGCTAGTAAGAATTTTCAACGAAATATACTACATTTCATTCGCACTCAATTTATTCATGCGGTCTCGTACTGCACGACAGGAATTATTTCATTCAGTGTATTATTTTACGTTCGATTTTTCCATTTTCAGTTATTTTATAACGACGCGATAGCGAGTCACTATTATTCGCACTTCCGGAAAATCCTGTCGGTGAATTTTTAATCTTCCGTTGAAATATGCAACAGCTTTCAGGTCCCGGAAAAAATGCAGATGGATGAAAATAAAAATGTTGGTCGGAAAACAAAAATGGAAGAACTTTGGCTATGGATATACACATACGTTTTTTGTTATTCCGCCACATAGGTACATCGCGTCAAAACCATCAGATTGAATAATCCAAGACCCCAAATGGCAGCAGCAATTCGAATTGAAACACTCATCCCGCAAGGGTTTTAAATGTTATTCCATTAAAATAAAAGTTTAACTGATAATTTGAACGGTCGGCGCGCATTTAAAACAAAAAGTAAATGCCATTATAAAACATGATATCATTAAAATGCAGTTTGTTTGAAAGCAGGAGGCTGCTTTTTACTCGACTTCTTGGTGATCTTTGGTGCGAGACTGAAAAGTAGCAAGATTTAAAGAGTTAAAAAATAGTTAAATAATCGTGCATCAGTCGACATGGAGGATGATTCTTGGCGGTGTTGGCTCACCCCTTCCCTTTTTTGCCTCATTATATAAACAACGCCAGACTGTTTCGCGTCTCTTCAACTTTTTCCTTTTTTTCATACATTTTTCCGGACGTGTGCGTGCATCACGTGGGAATTCGCTCATCCGCTCTTTGTTTCTCGCTGCGCAAATGTATGGCACTTTTGCACGCGCACGGCCGCAACACGTCGCTGATGCAATTAAAATTAGTTCGGATAATTACTCATGAAGATCAAGTGTTTGGGTGCGGGCGCGTTTAAAAGAGACTCTGCTGTAGTCGCGCGCGTCCTTTTTATTAGCGTGATAAAAATAATGCCCGAAAATTTGCCGATAAATATATATTGAAGTAAAATTACGGCAATAATAATAATAATAATAATAATAATAATAATAATATAAGTGGAAAACGTTTGATATAGTTTTGTGTCAAACTTATCATTCCTTTATAGCCTTCGAACGAGAATTTTGTCGTTTGTTTTTTTGGCCATTAAGAATATTTAGATCATCGATTAGATTGCGCAGAAGAAGACTGAACCGCATATATTCATCAGCTCTTCTTACTCTTCTGCTTTTATAGACTTTTATCATATCGCATTATTATTATTGTTGTTGTTGTTGTTTTACTCTATACACGTAACTGAAAGATTACATTTCCGTTTCCTGTCGACTAATTCTCAAATCTTTGAGAGCGCGGTAACTCGCTAAGGAATATATACTATATAGTTATATAGTATGTATATGCATAGCTTTTTGTTTGGCAAACATGGAAAGCCTTAAATCCTGACGCACAAATGGAAGCGTGATTGCGGCCACGTGCTGGCTGTCTTTACTCGAAATAAGGGACGAACCCCCCGTATAATAGTATACATGCGCGTATATGGTTCAATATTGGCTATACTGCGTTTTCTTTTAATAATCAGAAAAATAACAGAAATATATATATATATATATATATAAGTATATATATATATAAGTATATATATATATATATATATATAAGTGAATTTAAAAAAGCGTACAGAAATTGGTAATTAATTATAATTAGCGATCTTTGAAAAAATAAGTGCAGGCGAGAAAAAAAGGAAAATGTGAAAATAAAAAGAGCAGGGAAGCTGGGCTATTTACAGTCTGAATGGTAAACTGATTGTAATTACCTGATGGTGTAAGTAATTCGATGATCCGCGGTGCGTGCATGTTTGTAACGAATCCCTGCCGCTCTTTTCCTCTATCTACCGTTCTCATTCTCTTTGCAATTTTCATAGCCGCGCCCGATATTCGATTTCACTGGATGGACTCTGTCGAGCTATATAACCGCCGACGGGATTACCATTCTGGAGTTTCGATGCATCATCGGCGGCTTACCCTCTCGCTCGACTGAATAAATCAGCCCCGAATTTCAATGCAACTGAAAATGTCAAAAAAATATATCACTAATAATTATTTTATAAAAACGAGCCAGACATTTCAAGGACCTCTTGAATTTTTTAAACCAAACCGATATCCAAAAGTTTATTTCATGTATATATTTTAATACGTCGCAAAGTCAAAGCCTTTTTAGATAATTTTTTTAATTTATTTTTAAGCGTCGCGGGAGCCACTTTTTCTCTGTATAGCTCGGCACATTTTATATACAATATAATTTAACTGTAAATTGTCAGGCGCATTATAACTTCTCAAACGAACGTATGACACAGCGGCGGGGAGAGTGCGAAAAAAGGATAAAAGTGTCGCATAATCAGCGCAGATTGTGCAAAATAGATTGGTTTTAAAATTCATCGGGGCCCTCTATAGCGCTATCTCAGTCTCATTGGCCCTCCGCGCAAATAAGCTTTTGGGAAACATCAGTGTTTTAACCTATTATATACACGGAGAAAAATACATTTCAAAAATTTATACCAGAAATTGAAATAATACTGATATGAAGAGAAAAATTGCAGTGTAAAACTGTAATTTAGCCT
>JAPYYW010000601.1:0-47054 GCA_030522545.1 Cremastinae sp. A BG-2022a
GAGCTCGGAACTCGAGTCAGAGTGGGGGAAGCGCTCGAGCGAAAAAGCGGGGAAGCGTTCTTATTAAATCGTTCTTATTGGCGTGTCGGACTGTATATTAATTAAGGTATAGGAGTCGCGAAATAGTCTATTGAAAAGTTTGGCTGTACATACGTGTTAACTAAATGTAAAATCATCACTTAAATTTTTAGAGACAGAATATTTTCAAAATTTATACTGATCTTCTTTAACATTATATTAACATGTGTGCAAAATTTAAAGAGGCTTCACCATGTGGTTATCGAGATATTTATTTTAAAAAATTGTCACTTTTAACATGGGCTCTTATGAGAGATCTAAAAATATGACGACCTTCAACAATTAATATCTCAATTACTATAGATGGTAGTAAAGCTTCATAAATTTGGCATACGTTTCGACATGACCTGAAAGAAGATTTGTGCAAATTTTTAAGAACTTCTATCTCAAAAGATTTTACGCGACTCCTACCTTAAAGTGTATTTATTTAAACGTATGTGTCTGTAGAAAACAGAAAATATGCACAGTTAATTTTTTTGGGCCTGTGTAATAAATTTACATCCATTGAAAACAGAGATTTAGTTAGAATATATATTAGTTGATACAATAACATATTGAATCTCATTTAAAACAAAAAATAATTTTCAGTTCAATTTGCAAAAAATATCATTGAACGTATCTGAGCAAAATTTCAGTTAAATCAAATAAATTGATTTTGAGTGTACACATATTTAGAGGAAAAAAAAGTTGATTTAATTAATATACAATCGCGCGTTTTCATTATAGAGAGAATCAATGTTTACCCTCCTCTGGGAGTCTTCTATACCTCCGAGATAAAATTTGACTCGAGGAAACCTCTGATATTTCCGAGCCGTGGAAGCCGCAAGTATTTTCGGCAAGCGTGATTTATACGGAGTTTGGGATCGATTTCCGTTTTCTTCGCTACCCGCGAAAATTTATCGAGCTCGTATATAAGAGTAGGAGAGCTTTTCGCGCGGGATTCAATTTCATCGGCGAACTTGATCGACGTTCTCGCGGCTGAATACAACGAGCGAGAGAGAGGAGGGAGGGAGGGGGGGGGGCGAAAATGAGAGAGAAAGCGGTGCAGAAACACACGCGGGCAAGGATATAGAAGCCAGAAGGAAGAGAACGCGGCGCGCGTTGCTGAAAGAAACGAGCGCGCGAGGGATAGAAGGAGAAAAGAGAGTGTTCAACGGCGATACTATGCTCCGGCGAACTTCCCGGTTCTTAGACCTCGATAGGGCTATCGACCTCGTCGAGCTGCCGAGAACTTTTCGAACTACATCCATAAAGAATGAAAGCACACCGCTCGTGTTTCTCTTCTCGCTCGCGCGCGTTCGCCCCTTTATATTTTCGTCCATACCGCCCTTTCCCGCGTCTCTCGCAGCCCTTTCCTCTACATTTTTCCCTCTTTTTTTTCCCTTCATCGAGCCCCCTCCCTCCGCCGGGCGACCGCAAAACTCTGCACCGTCATCCCTTTCACCGTCATCGCGAACCACCGCGAGCTTTCTCCACCGCGCACGCTCTCTCTCTTTTTCCTCAAGCCCTCACAATCGCAATTTTCCTTCGATTACTCGGACGGCTACAATTTTCGAGCAATTCCGGGATCAATTTCTTTACCCTCTCTTATTGTAAATAACCCTCTATCGCGGATGTGTATATGTAGGTATATAGAGATAAAAACGTGTACGCAATAGCGCAGTGTCATTATTTTGTTACGCGGCCCATCTACTCGCCTCTCCAGAATAAGCTTTTTCCAATCGATGACGCTTTATATCGACGCTTTTCCACCGTACACGCGGAAGTGCGACGTATATACAGCCCCGGTACAACGTTTCTCCGATTGAACAGTAAAAAAACATCCCCCTGCTCTCTCTCTATCCTAACCCGGATAATCAAACCCTTGAACTAAAAAATTAACTTGCGACGTGCAAGGCAGATTGAAAAGTTTCGCCGGGAAGCGACGAGGAAAAAAAGAACTTTAGCCGTTGAGAGTATTAGAAAGTATGTTGAATCATTGACGAAGTTAGCGAACGGGAAAAAGGGAGAGGAAAAAAATGATTGCAGTTTTCTTTTTGACCCGAGTGAGAGGAGTCAAGGCTTTGATCACGGGCTATTGAACTTTGTCGTCGAGCACTCGAACACCGTCGTCGTCGTCGTCGTAGTCGTATGGTTGCGAACTCGCGACGACGACGGGGCGATTCTCCTACCTCGGTAAAAGCGATTGCATAAAAAATGAGTTTTCTTCCGTAGCGGGGAGCAATCGTGCACTCCTTTCGCTCCCTTTCTCTCCTTTTTTCATCCTCCTTTTCTCTTTCGCGTAAATGTAAGAGGAAAAAAAGAGGTATAGAACGCCGCGAAGGGCGAAATCGAGTCGAGAGCCTTTATACATATATATTTTTCTCACGATTTAGCGCAGAAAAGACGAGAGAGAGCGAAAGAGAGGGGGAAAAAAGAAGAAAAAAGTTACAGGGTGACGTTTATAAAAGTTTGCGTGTTTTCTCTCGCTCGTGTCACGTGCTGAAAAATATTTATATTTCATGTGACGCATATATGCAGCATCGCGACTCCTGGATGAAGAGAACAAGGTTATACACGCTTCGTTTTTTTTTAAACGTGTTTCCTTTTTTTTCTTCCTTTTTCTCAGGCACCAGGCGTGCAATACAAGAGGCTAAAGGGTATTTTGTGTTTAACGATTTAAGCGATATGTTCATGGAGCTTGAAAGTTTCACGGTTCTATTTTGTACGGATTACTTTATGGCCTTCTAACAGGCTTGAAAATACAATCTCGAAAACTTCTGGAAATATTGCAAGCTCGATTCCGTCGATACTTTCCCATCCGTGGGTAAAAGTTATAGGGAACGTTGATTAAAAACCTTTCATTAGTGCTTTCGTGAATAGAAAAATCGATGACTGAACTACAAAATCCGATATTATTCTGTCACGTTGAAAAAAAAAGAAAATTATTGACGTTGGAACATGTATCTCTTTTTGTTGTTGTTGTTTTTTTCTTCATTCATGATTATCTCGACATATTTTATGAAATTCATATATATTTATAAATATACGGATATTGATAAAAAAATAAAAGATGCAAGTCTTTCTCGTTGCAAAATAAAAGTTTGCCAAAATGTGCCAAAACTTTACGTTCTTTTTGCTCGGCTCTTTATTAAAATTCTATACATAAATGGAAATCGCTAAATCCGTTTCAGTTTCATATTTTACATGCACAAAATTAAATTTTACTTTTCACACTTTTCCTTATTTTCTGAGAATTTTAATGTTCCAAAATATTCGTCATTTGTGACCCGTGTGTGCGTACTAGAGAGTAAAACTGCAGTTGGCTAAAAAAAAATCAAGACATGGAGAGATGCGAAAGAAACAACCGTTCCCGATTTCGGTCGAAAGATAAACACAGAAAGAGCTTTATTTAAAAAGCTTAGAAGAAGTGAGCAAGCGAAGTACTGTCTGTGTATTCTCTCGCTCAGAAAAATCGGGACGACTTTAAAAGTTCTTTTTTTCTTCTTCGCTCGCTTCCTGTTAGCGAAATTAACGATAGAGGAAAGAAGATAGGGGAGAGAGAGAGAGAAAAAGGGAGAAAGAGGGAAAAAGAGTTCTCGGAGGTCGCCAGAACACAGCTATGCAAGAGTTTTCTTGCTTTTGGCCCTCTGACTCTTGGCTCAGGGCCGCGAGACCGCGGCAACATTTGTGGTTAACGCCGCCTGGCTCGATCTTCCGCTGTGGCGACGACTCGACCTCCTACTCCTTTTCCATTCCGCTCCTTCTTCTTTTTCTCCCACTGCTACTTCGGTCTTCTTTTGCCGCAGGATTGTGTCGTAAAAATTCCTCACCTATACCCGCGGAATTCGCTCGTCATATCCGCTATGCGTACACACATTCGCAGACGACGCGAGAACTTTCCATTGGAGACTCTTGTCGCGCGAGGGACCGAGCAGGCTAAATATTCAGGTTGAATGTTACTAATGGAACAGATGGATAAACAGTCGTGATTCATCTCTCTCTCTCTCTCTTTTTCTATTTATTCGACAACCTTACCAATTATCCACCGAGTATAGTGGATAAAATAATAAAAATATAATGAAAAAATAATAATAGTGAATGAAATAAAATATCTATTTTTGCTAAATAATACTATTGTTCGATTCTCTACAAATATTATGATAATATAAATTTTAACGTATGGTTGGTATTTTTTTGAGTATATATACGAAAAAAATTATGACCTTCTTATTTTTGGTAGACATTTCAATTTTGTAAGAATTTGATTATCACAAGTTTTTACATTCGATGTATATTTTCGAAGACGTTTGAAAAAAAAATGTTACAAAAATTATCCCTCCGGCACTAATAACTCGCATACTGTTGATAATACGAAGAAAAAGTTTCGAGAGAGACGTGACCTGTTTGTGCCAACATTCTGATGACCTGAGTACCTGTGTCACAAAAGATAACAAATACCGCCGAAACCTGCTTACGTGGCTTAGTTAATATTGGCAGTGTTACGAATTGTGTGTTCCGGAAAAAGAAACGAAAATAGAAGGCTCCAATGAATATTGAAGTCTTGAAAAAAAAAAATTTCTTTCTGTAGAGTTACGAATAATTAGTTAAAAATAATATATTTTTAAAGTTGAATTGTACTATTTTATTTTTAAATGTTTCATTCATGATCGTCTCGACGAAATGTTTCATCAAGTGTCGACGTATTTTAAGAAGATTAAATTATTGGAAAAGTTTTCAGGTCAAAAATTTGCACGAAAAAAGAACAAATGAATATAAATATACCCAATTTAAACGTTGAGAAAATGCAATAAGTATACGATTCTGTGTTTTTATTTATAAAAAGTAGAATTGGGTTTATTGAGCCATTAAAAAAAATGAATCTTATTAGTAAAACATTTTGAAAATTATGTATAGGACAGAAAAAAGCTGAAAGCACAGGCATTTTATGCTAATTATATATTTACTGCGTTTATTTTAGAATGTTAAATACATTATAGCAAAATTGAATATATTTCAATATATATTTCAGACCTATATTGATTGACATATTAAAATCTAACCTTATTTCTGAAAATCATTTAGTAGACAGGATCTAGAAATATATTTATTTCCATGATAATCAATATTGATTATCATATCATATTGCTTCTGAAAAAATAAAAAATCATGGAAAATTTATTCATTTTGAGTTGAAAGACATACTTATATAAGAAAAGGAAAAAGAAAATTAATTTTCAAGTACATTTTTTTTCTTCCAAGGTAGCAAAAATATTGTTTCCTAGCTGTTTATATTTTGAAGTTATCCATCAACTTTTTCTCCTCCCTCGCTCCCTGCTCGAAGACTTTTCCCCTACAGCAGTTGTGAGCGTTTGCACGATAAACTGTTAACCCCGTGTAGATTCACCTGTCAGTGGCACACACGGAGCTCCGAGTACGCACGGAACGCGATCAAGAAGAAAACCGGGAGGGTGAGAGAGAGCGAGAGGGAGGGAGGGAGGGAGGGGGGGGGAGAAATAAAAGGAGCGAGTCGGCGGTATATTCAAAGGAGGGAACGAGACAAAAGTATCGACTTTGCAAAACACGTTGCCTCGCGAGAAACAAGACGCGTATAAGGCGCATTATACAAAGACAGACACACAATATATCCTACTCCATAACAGGCACTAATTACGCCAGATAATAACCTTTATTTTGCGTTATACGCGAAAGCGAGGGCCTCGTTTCTCTCTTTCTCCGATACCCTCATCCCCTCGGTCTTTTGCATCTTATATATGCTATTTCACCTCATCGCCCCGTCTTCATTTTTTCCCCCCTCGGATCTCCGGTATTCTTCCTCCTATACCACTCTTATATATATTTCTCGTCTCGTTCCTCTTGTTTTATTATTCTTCCTCTTCCCCTTTCACGCGTACCTTCGTTGCTCCCTTCTTTTTTTATCCTCTCTCTCTCTCTGTTTCTCTTCTCTTCCTCTGCTCGTCCGAGTCCCGAGACTGGTTCATCCGTCTTGATAATCTAGTGGCACTATGAAAGGCGCCGCGGGGTCGACTCTTGTCCTTTCTCGCTTCTCTTATTCCCTCCCTCATCCCCTCCCACCGATTTTCTCTCTCTATTTATCTCATTCCTCGGCCTCGGAGCTTATTCTTTTCCCCAACGCTCGATCGTGACTCTCCGCACAGCGACTTTTCTTTCTTTCTCTCTCTTTCTTTCTTTTCTCCTCGACCGATTCCCTCCGCCTTATACGCGCTTCTCTTGTTTCTTCTTTTGCCACCCGCAAACCCACGACCAGTGTCTCGAATCCTTCCCCTCTTTACTCCCTTTCCTCGTTCTCTCGGTTTCATTCTTCCTTCAGGACCTGCTCGCTTCTTATTCATTCTGCACGTACATTTATCTACATATATATATATCTGTACGTATTACTTCGTATTTGACAATATATATATATATATCTGTATCGTGTCGCAAATATATACATATTATGGATATGGAAAGAGTTTTTCTTACTTTGCTCTTCGCTGCATACAATAAAGTCGAAAAATAAGAAAGGAAAGGAGAAAGTAAAGACCTGCAGCAGCAGCAGTGGAAACTTCTAGGCGGGGACAATTACTTTACGTTCTTTCTCTTGCATCTCCGCGAGACTCTCTTCATCGTTTTCCTCGTTGCAACAACTTTTTCCTGTATCTGCTTTGGTCCTTTTTATCAGAGCTTAGCCTCGAGGCTCGTTAAGATACGACGAGGAATCAACTCGAGAACAAGAGTAAGCGAAAAGATTTTTAGTTTTGACGTCGTTTATGTTACTATCGCATCAGCATGTCGATCAAGCGCGTCGTCAACAGATATATATATACAATATATATACAATATATACAGATATATGTACAATGACGATATTTAATATATATTGATTTTTCAATGATTGATGGATTTTCTCTTTTTTGTTTTTGTAAGCAGGTTGTCAGTCAAGTTGAATAACTTTAATAAATTTTTTCTGTTCGCTGTATTTATAGAAAATATTGAAATTAGATTTTTATTTTTTTTGGTCATAAGAACTATCGTGGTTGTCAATATTTTAGATTCAATAATTTTCAAACTTTACTATATGTTTAATGTTAATGTTTTTGCATACTATACGATAAATACAGCTTTGACTTACATGATCATTATTTTATATAACAGCTATTAGTATACCAAAGCCCTGTAATTTCAATTGTTTGTATCCCACATACAACAAAGTTCTCAAAAAATTTAATTAAAATAATAGATTGATTTTGTATAAATGATCATTTTTATACAAAATAATTGCTTTCACAAAGTAAAGGTGTGGAACTGTGATTATCTTTGTCTTCAAAAGCAACTAAAAATCGAAATTTTAATCGCGAATATCTTTATTACAAAGAAGTCTGTTCTTCAGGTCGAATTTTGTAGATTGAAACTTGTACAATCATTCGACAAAAAAATATAAACTTCTCTGTTCATTGAAATTTTTGACAGATAATATTCTTAACATCTCAACATTTATTAATTGCTATATATATTTACGAAATAACAGTATAAATATATCAAAATATAATTATTTATTGGAAAAATAATCAAATATAGTTATAGACCATCACCAAAGTGTTTATAATTTTTTGTATATATGATTTTTTTGATTGCATTAATAAAAATTTAATTCGACAATCAATCTTACTCTTTCTTGTATATTTTCCGTCCAGTATATTATTTAGTTGAAGTGTATCCGTTTTACGTCGAAGTTATATATGTGTTGCATAAAGCTTCAGCGCTGTGTACAAGATCCAGCCAGGAGTAATCTTTCTCTCATTTATACATCATTTTATCATTTCTATCGCACTTGTATATATTTCGGGGAGAGAATCGTCGATCGGCAGAGGGGCAAAACGAGAGCGTTTCTCGGGATCGGCGAAGCAGAGCTAGGGCGTATCGAGAATAACCTCGCGGAAATTTTCGAGTTATCGAGCGTGTACCAGGGAGTATAAACTCTCCTTGCCACGATCCGCGTGTTATTTCGTCGAGTCCTCCTCTGGCTGAAAACCATGCGGCGGTGCTTCGTGCACTATCGGCCATGTATCAAACCGCGACGAGGGTATCTTGTAATACTTCGCCCGGCGTTTCTCTCCGCGTGCGTCTGTGTGCGGGAAAAGAGAGAAAAAGCGAGGAGAGCGATTCGCGAGGGTACACATCGGCGATGTAGCATCTGCAGCTCGTGCAAGAGAGCGAGGTGGAAGCCTCAAAGGGCCGGAACAGAGCCCGCCGCCATCTCTCTCCCTTTTTTTTCTCTCTCTCGCTCTCTCCTCACTGCGTTTTTTTTCTCCTCTGTCTATCTTCCCTTGACGGTACGCGGTGTGTGCTCGTCTCTTCTCTCTTTTTCTATACGGCGGAGAGATCCTCGCCGCGCGCGATATCTCCCGTGAACACATGCACCGAGAGAAAGATGAACTTCATTTCCGCGTTCGTAAACTCCCCCTGGGCTATGTACCCACCGAGATATTTCCGTGTGTGCGAACCGCAAGTACGAACGCCGGGTGTACACGTGTACATTCGCGTATACCTCGGCGCGCAAGAGAGAGCCATATTTTCTGGGCGGACTTCTTTTTTACAATTGAATTATCAAATATATCGGAGCGCATCTCGCGGCGGGCTCTCTCGAGCAGCTTCTCTCCGATACCATGAATATTCAGCGAAGGCCCTACGGCTAAAACCTCTGCTTGCTCCTTCTCCCTTCGTCTCCGTTCTCGTTTCTTTTTGTTAAATGCCGTATTGAATATATATTTTCAGTATACATCGCGCGGAGCTCGGGCGCAATAAAGCTCCTCGTCGCTTCTCGCTCCTCGACTGAGTGTTTTTGCTCGTCGGTATCGAATTTCTTTTTTGTCCCCAGCGCGTAACCGACCTCCCGATCAAGCCCGAGATCGCTCTATACCTTGTTTAATGAGCCCTGGTAAACAGCCGGGGAGACCGGGGGAAAAAATCGGCACCGATCGCCCGAAGCGTCATCGGGAAGAATAAGGTACAAGCAATGAAACAAGCTGCTGACACCGGAGACCGCCCACGAAACCGAGCGCACGCGTCAGCAGTACTCATCTCTCACTCTCTTTCCTTTCTATATTTATATATCTTTCTCTCTTTTACTGATCATTTTTTTTTTACTCTGAGTATCAATGCGTGCGTCTCGCTCTCTCCTTTTCTCGTTCTTTGCGGTCGAGCCCGCATCAGGCGCGGAAATTCACTCAAGTCTGCACCATGTGCCATCTTCTCGATGTAGGTTGTCATTTTTCGGAAGTCCTTGTAACTGCTTCGATACGTTTCGCAAAATCGAACTTTCCGACCGACCAAATTTACGACTGGCGCAGAATAAAATAGGGAGTCAGTGACAATAATTGACACATTGGGGGAAAAAACTCTTACTCGACGCTTTTCCAAAAAACAAGAGGAAGAAAACGACGTCGTTACCTTAATAAATATATTTATTATATATCATGGCCAGCACGTATAAATTACACAAGTATAAGAATTTAATGGAAATAAGTATAGCGAATAACCATGCAAAGACACTAAGGATCAAACCGTACATAAATGGCTATATATGCCTAATGAGATATTATAATAATTGCAAATCAGCAATGTTAAAAAGAAACAAGAGAAATAAAAAAAAAACAAGAAATACTTGAGAGTACGAATATATACTGGAGAAGATGGCAAAATAATCACAGTAAAAATTTAAACAAAGATTTATGATTTTACAAATAAAGAATTAAAGAGAGCGAAAGAGAGAGAGAGAGCTCTTATTTTTTTGGTACACTGTATACTGTATTACGTAACTTTTTGGCCAGGGGAAGAGCTGGTCAATAAACGGCGAACAAACAGCTTTGCTTTCTGCATAATGGAAGACCTGCATGTGCATCTCGGGAGATACAGCCTGGCCGTGTGTAAAGGTGTAAAAAGAACGCTTGATTCTCGTCACGACTGAGAGAATGACCAGCCTCAACACACACTGGCGTCAGCACCGAAGAGTCAAAAAGAAAAGAAAAAAAGCGGGGGGGGGGAAACAAAGAAATCCCCCTTCTTTCTCTCGCCTCTCGAATCCCGCGTGTCTCTCCCATGTACAAATATTTTCCATAGAAAATATATACATTTCAATGCGGCAATAAGCGGGTCGGCTGTACGCTCGCGCGTCCATCGGCCGGTGGGAAGCGAGAGGAATGCCGGAGCCGTTAGTCTGGAAAAAAAAAGGAGAAAGAGAGAGGCTAAAACCGTGGAACTCCTATAATCGCCACGGCTCGACTATCCACCGGGTCGACCCCTTGTAATATAATCGATATGTGTACATTCACGTATGCATGGATATTCATGTATTCGCCGCGTGAATGTTGACGTATACGTACATAATGATGAGAACATTTTATACACGCATATATGTATACGGGATGTTTTCTTTATTTTCTTATCCCACAGAGTGCGCGACTCGCAGACGGGGAACACGACCAAAGTTCTTGGATATCTGAAAAAGAGAGAGAGAGTACTAATTTTTCCATCTTTGTCAGGATAAATACATCGAATAGGGAAGAACTCATGCGCGTATTTTTTCTTTTTTATTTTCCCCAACTTACAGATGTCTCTAATGGGCTTGGAGACTCAGCTAATAAGCCACTGAGCATGCATACGCATTTTATATTTTAATAATCTCGAGAAATGAGCATATAAATCAAGTAAAATTGTGTTATTGCAACATGCGTTCCTTTTCCGTTCTATCGTCCTCTCTATTTTTCACCGGGTCCTCATTTTCTTCTTTTTTACTCGACTCTAATGAGTTTTGTTTTTCTTCGCTTATTTTTCCAGGAAGTCCTTCTGGCTTTCGAAAGGAGACGTCGTTTCGCCCGGTCCGCGTAGATCTCGTGTTACCGTGCGGTTTCCGGCGACATACTGCCGACGCGTCGTCGAGAGGAGGAACAACTCTCGAGCCAGCTTTCGTCATCGGTGAGTAACACACGCTACACTTTAACCCAAGCTTTTTTCACACACATGCCACACGTGTCGTTCATACGTGAGTTCCTTTCGAAATTAGTAGACGCTCACCGGTTTTATGACACATTTTTCATCATAAAAAAGATCTCCCGAGCAGCTTTTATAAAATCAAAATAATAGAAAGTTAATTAAAGTCGCATTTGAGAAAGAAATATCGTCGATAATTGTCAAACGTGTCCGATCAACGAATGCACTCAGAAAAAAGTTTGTTTGAATCAACTAAATATATTTAGTTGATCCGTAATTAGTTGATTCAATATTTTCTTCAGTAGATATCCTATATATGTACTTTTGTATGAAACAAATATATATTTGATTCAGTAAAGTTAGTGGCATCGAAGAATATGCCTGTTGAATGAATTCAATGAAATATTTGAATGAAATAATTCATGACGCGATCGACTAAATGTACATTTGAATCGAATAATTCAAATAAATAAATAATTCATGTCTTTCAAATCAATATTTAATTCCTCTCAAGTATATCGCAGATTTCATTCAATTTAATAATTATTTCGTGATAAAATATGCCGTATTTGAACGATATTCGTTGGACTTGACAAAATATCTCTTTACAAAAACATTCAGAATGTTTGAAAAATTCACAAATTGAATTTCTTGAAAATATGAATTAATTACCA
The DNA here is from genome assembly GCA_030522545.1 of Cremastinae sp. A BG-2022a. Taxonomy (NCBI): domain Eukaryota; kingdom Metazoa; phylum Arthropoda; class Insecta; order Hymenoptera; family Ichneumonidae; species Cremastinae sp. A BG-2022a. Next base: position 11,742 of record JAPYYW010000601.1, read on the forward strand.
ATTATTTACCAATTAATTAATATATTTTATTTGCGTTCGTTAAAAAAATTAAAAATAATATTTGTATTATAACAAAATGAAGTGTGAAACTTCAAGATCACATTTTTGCTAAGAAATTGTCAGACTGTATAATAGAGCAATTGCTAGAGTGCTCGTTTCAGCAAATGTAGGTAGGTATAGGCAGGTTCAAATCCTAACACAAACTATACATTTTTTCCGGCACCATAGATACCGAAAGCACTCAGGAAGGATACTGTGCTATCAAAAATGGCGAAAATCCGTAGCATTGCTGAGTAACAAATTATTTTGTGTTTTTCGTTAAAAAATATCTTTTTGCGGTAACTAAATTATATTAGTTTGAAACAACAAATTGATTTTTTTGAATATCGACTAAACTTGCGTTTCGCCGCCCGTATCCGTTGCTCTGCTCTGAGTCAAACGAAATTTAGTTGATTCGAACAAACTTTTTTTCTCAGTGTGCGGTGCGCATCAAATTGTTATAGCTCATTCTGTAAAGCTGGAAAAATTCCGAGTATAAGAGAAATCGGTAGAGAGGTCTGACTGGATTTCCGATTTGATACGGAATACATACATATATATATATATATTCGACGTTAAAACATACACCGAGAATGCAAGACACTATCGATCGCCGGTGGCCCATTAGGTTCCCGGATAGGCCTCGAATTCGGGACTTTCACATTTTTGTGCATAAAATTTCGCGTTAAATTTGCACACGGAGCGCACGCTGTTCTCATCGTTCGATGGGCCGTGTGCTGGTTAGTTTCTGACCTGGGTGTTCTCTTTTCTGAGCACGGCTCGCCTTCCGCCGGCGTCATATGGCAAGCAGAAAAACGTCGATGCATCTAGCAGCCATTCCGATATGTGCCCTGGGCCAATCTATGTACCGCGCATCAAGATATTATTTTTAAAATGGCGGCGTATCCATGCAGCCCCGAGACAGTGTTTCGATCTGCGCCGTTCTTCACCAAACTCGAGAGCGTGCACGCGAAGACGATGTATATATGTATGTTAAGTATATGTACGTATATTCGTCGATGCGTCTTCGTTCGCATGCTCGTTAATGTGTAAATACATATGAACACACAGACTAAAAGTGCACTCAAGCATTCATCCGTTCATCCTTCGTAAAAAACACGCATACGAAAACCGGTACGCAAAAAAAAAAATGAATTGAAAATTTCCATTGCGATTTCTGCTAAATTTTACTATTTAATTTGTGATATGGTGCCTTCTGGTGCGTAAATTTTCATACTTTAGAGGAATTTCTATGTAGGAATAAGAAAATAAGTATAATCCACTATTGAAAGTGCTTTTGCTAGGAATAGCATATATTACGTTCCATTGAATGAATTTTCACAACACCAAGTATATAGTAAAAATCAGTAATACATTATATTTGAATGGTAAATTGGATTTGAATAGCTAAACGTTTTTATGTGCACTCAGATTACGTACAGTAAGATTTCTATCAAGCATAATAAGTATAGTAAAAATTGGAAAGAATATGCATGACAAAAATGTCGTAGTAAAAGTTTAAAAATACTTTCTTACCGCATTCGAAGTAAATATAATCTGAAAACTACACTGTACAATTTTTATACATTTTATACATTGCGTATGGCTTTTAATCATTTTCACTATATTTTCAATACTTTCTACATTTTTTATTGAAGACTCGGTAAATTTTATCGTTTTTACTCATATACACAGTAAAGTTTAATTCAATCAGCAATTTTTAGTATTTCACTTTTTAAAGTAGCAATTGATATTTTTTATTAACTAAATATTAGCAGTTATATTCTAGTTTTCAAAGAGTTACATAAAAAAAAATATTCAAATACATACTTTTAACGAATTATTTTAAATTAATAATTCTTTTAAAATAATATTCTTCTTTATCGTGAATATTTTTCGAATATACCAAGAAAATACTACAAATTTTAGAAATAATTTTTCTCCGTGCAACATATCTCGTGTATCAAAAATACGAGAACGGTGGAACGAGATCACGTGATCATTAAGGTTTACCTCCGGGACAAACAAGAGGAGTCGAAGGATATAAAATTGGAAAGGGATATAAAAGAATCGAGGTTATAGAGATGGCGAATAATCGAAGGCTTCCCCCCCCCTCCCCTTTCTCATATGTCTGGCCCAGCACCTATCCTTAACCCAGTGAACTTTGGCGCACCGTCAGCGCCAACACGTCCCGCGACGAGTTTGAACTCTCACGCGTCCTTCTCTCATATAATTCCACATCCTTCGATCTCTCCCTCCCTCTGGCTCTTTCTCTCTGTCTCTTACTTTCTCGCTCTTATACCCACATCGCAACGGCGATGAACCTCGCCGGTTCTTGGAATATATATACACAATATGTATATAATTCTCGTTTGCCATTATTACGCTGGAAAAACGATTATAACCGGTTGCTCGGGGGAGAGAAGGGGCGATGAGGGCAGCGATGAAGGAAGGACGAGGTGGAGAGGGAAGGGGAGGAGGAGGGGGCGAAGGCTCATATAATTTTTATATGGTAATAATATCCGTTGCGGTTGTAGAATTTCGTGACTCGGAATTCATGATGCACCCAAAGGCTATCGTAATGTCGCTTTTTTTCTTCTTACCTCTCCCGCCAGCAGTCTCCGTGATTTCTCGTATATATAATAATATTTATGCGAATTCGTACACGCGGGACGCGCACATGTGAGCCGCTCCGCCGCCGAGAGTATAAATATGCACGTATTTATCAGTAGTTTGTTCTTTCGCTGTTGTACATATGTATCTCTCGCCGTTTATGCTTTATATCTGTACATAAGCTTATTTATGTACCATATCCGCGGAGAGATTCCTATACATAATCGGATGAGCCAACTTTTGCTAAAGTTTGCTCTCGGCCCGCGAGAGACTTTCGATGCTCCGCGCGCGGGAGAAAGCGAGATGAGAGTCTCTCTCTCTCTCGCGCCGTGTGCGTCGAGAGAGAAGAAAAATCCTCTCATCAGTCGAAGGTTTTAGCCTTCGGGAATAATATAATCCCGCGCGTCTGCATTACTGCGATCCTCCGAGCTATTATAACCGGTTACCGGACGATATATTTACGCTATGCGTGTGTATACACACGATGCGTAGGAAAGTATATACACACGGGAGAAATATATCCTCTATCTCGTAAGATCACTTTCCTCGCGATCTCTCGCAAAAAGAAAAAGAAAATAAAAATAAAATTCCGGTGATATTTGCCTTATTTAGGTACATAAAAAGCTCTTCAGGAATATTCGAGAAAATGGGAAGAGAAGATTGGACGTTTCTCTCTCTCTCTCTCTCTCTTCGTTTATTATTCCATATTTTTTAGATCCGTACCCTCCGTGCTACACACGTCCGAAGTAACTTTCAAAGTCTGAATTAACGTTTGAATCTCCCCGCGCGCGCGCGCGCGTCAAAAGTATCAGTCATCGTATATGAGGGAGCGAATCTCGGGGTTTGCACAAGAGAGAGGAATAATCTCGCATAGTCGTTTAATTCCGTATATATCCCCTTTAACTCGCGGAGGACTCTCGCTCGAATCTTCATCGCCATCCGAAGTATTTAATGTCTCGATAAATAACGTTGCAATTAAATACCAACAGGCCCGATTATGCTTATATGACCAGGGATATTAATTAGCCACACGGGCATATCCTCGTCGCTCGCCAACCGGTTTCCCGTCATCGTATTATTTACAATGAAAGAGAGCGAGAGTCTCGCGGAAATGCATCCGCGCATACCTGTCCCGGGGAATACGGCCGTTCTTATCGCCTCACGCGGGGATCCGCGTGTGTTCCACCTGCATTCTCCCCGAGTGTCGTGTATAAATATATAAATATATATATATACACGACTCGCTTTTATACCGCGGGGATGAGAGCGCCGTGACACTCCTAAAATCGGAAAATTTACGTTTCGCCGGATTAATCGTCGAGTATCGGTGTCCCGGCTCCGAAAAATGATACTAAATTATTGCTCGGAATCGCATTCCCTTTATAACGACGACGAGGAGCGGGCAGAAAAATTCATCGTTTTTCACTCTCGTTGAAACTCTCTCATCGCCTCTCGCTCTTATTTCCCTCTGCCCATCGCGACTTATTCTCTCAGGGGCTTATACTGCCGGCAGTCGCTCTCGTTCGCGAAAGTACTCAAGCATCTGTGTCCGCGATATATTTGTATATATATATATAAACGTATGTATACGCGTCCTCTATATAAATACACCGCGTGCATCAGGCTTCTCGTCTCGAGAGATGAGCCCCGAGCCAACAATTTCATATGCGGCGTGTCTGCAGTCTGCTCCGTGCGTGCGTCTCGAATACCCGAGCGCGAAGGCTCTGTTTTATACCGCGCGCGAGCTCGCGAGGGGATGAACACATGCACGCCGGAGCGCATAAACTCCCGGGCCGGGCTTTTTCCTCGCAGAAGGGCGTTATCCGCGCCTTGCGCACGTCGAGTGTGCATCTACGCGCGGACGCCTGCCGGATATGAGAATTGACTGACAATGAGCGCGAGTAAGAGAGTCTCTGCTCCACACGCCGATATGCGCGACTTCGTAACTGTGGTGTGGAGAATAAACGAGACGGGAATGTATGTATATATATATAAAAGTATATGTGAAAGCGAGACGGAGCTAATAACACGTGGAAGCTCTCTTGGCGATTTCGCCAATCACCTCGACGATGCATACCCAGGCTATAAAGGAGAACTCACTTCTCCATCTTATTCTCCGCATCAGACTTGTACGTGTGTATGCATATGAACGACCCTGCGAAAGCGCGAGATATCCGCGGGGATACTGAGAAAGAGAGAGAGAGGGAGGAGAGAAAGCGAATTAGCGAAAGACGGAAGGGTTTAGACTCAATCGCAACAAAAGGGATCGTATACATTAATACCATTAGCGTCCATCCGTGTTAATTAGTATTAAGAGTCCGCAGCTGCTCGTGAGAGCTCTCTCTCTCTCTCTTTTTCTCTGGGTATTCTGCTCCTTCGCATTCTTAACGTTCAAAACTTATTCATTATTCGTGCACAGCCTCTACAACGACGATCTTTCTATATACATAACACTCGATATATTAGCGCGCAGTTCGTCGTCGGCGCGTGTTACGTATTCGTGCTTCCCGGTTTCCTCTCGCTCGGCGTCCAGGCTTCTCAAAACTGCCGGAGTGCGCTTTTGTTCCTCGTGCTCTCAAGTATAACCCAAGAAGAGACCTGATAAATGAAATTTCAGTCACTATATGTATATCTTTAAAAACAAGGCTTACACTGCAAAAACAAACGTGTTGTTTTAACACGCATCTGCCGTGTAAATCTTGTAGCCGTTTTCTACACGTTTTTTCGTGTGTTATTGTTCAAACACACTTTTTCTGCGTTGTAGAAACACGCTTTCACTGCGTTGATTCAACACGTTTCAAACGTTTTATCTCTTGAGGCTCTTTTCTACACGGTTCTAGCCGTGTCGCTTATAATCTACACGCTTGCTGCGAGTTGTTGTTCATAGGCGTGTCATGATCGAGGACTAGTATTCGCGGACAAAGAAAATATTTTTTTTTACCAAAAAACGATTTTCGCCACATATTTTATAGCGGTTCACTACAATTTGTATTTCTGAAGCTGGTTTTGTCGGAGAAATTATCCTGCCTATGTGGATATTTTTACCTACCTATACATGGGGATTCGAACCTATACCCTACCTAACATACGCCATGTTCTAACGAACGACACGCTGCCGATTACCCTACCGCACGCTCATGTACTGCGTGTTATTGAAACCGAGTCATCATTTTCTTGCGCGTTTTAGCATTCTGCGAGTGGCACAATATGTAAGTGTATGCGAATGTGAATAAAGTTATTGCTCGTCGTGCTCGTCGTTTTTCATTATTGTGAGGAAAAATGGAAAAGGTTATGTACGTTAAATTCGGCGAGAGATGTAGAAAAGTTACATTTCTTGTACGTAAAAATCAATCGGATAAAGAATGTGCCTCAGAAGCTGTAAAGAAGAACTTTGAAAATGATTGTTTGTTAAAAAATCAGCTCGAAAATACAGTAATCGTTTTACAAAAAAAAGTACCCGGACTTGATCTATTTGTCGATATCGATGAAGACGAAGAAATAGAGAATAACGCGGAAATGAAGTGCATTTTGGTGCCAATTAATGAAGAAAATCCTTCATTTTACATGGTGGATCCAGATACCAACGTTCTGATTATGGAAGAAAATGAAGGTGTCAAACAAATCAAAAAGGTAAGATAATTTATAAATAGTTTATTAAATGTAAAATAGGTTCGGTTATGCCAAAGCAAGATAAAACTTGCTAAATATTAAAAAAAATATTTTTATTTCAATTGCGTCTAAGCAAGTTTTCTTTATAAAATATTTCTCAAAAGTCAATTTCATGTGTTCGAAGAAACTTTTTTTAATGTGTCCAAGTAAGTTTTGTCTTGTCGAAACAAGATTTGTTTTGTCGAAGCAAGTTTTGTCAAAGTAAGTAAAACTTGCTTCGGCAAGACAGTTTATATTTATGTTTGCATAAGCAGTTTTTACAATTAAGCTCCATCCTTCTCAGCGAAGAAAAAAATATTATTTGTAATGAGTCGAAGCAAGTTTTCTTTATAAAAAAATTTCTCAAAAGTCAATTTCATGTGTTCGAAGAAACTTTTTTCAATGTGTCCAAGTAAGTTTTATCTTGTCGAAGGAAGATTTGTTTTGTCGAAGCAAGTTTTGTCAAGTAAAACTTGCTTCGATAAGACAAAACTTACTTGGACACATTGAAAAAAGTTTCTTCGAACACATGAAAATGAGTTTTAAGAAATTTTTTTGTAAAGAAAACTTGCTTTAACTCATAAAAAATAATATTTTTTTCTTCGCTGAGAAGGAAAAATGCTTGTGCAAACATCAATTTTTTATACAAAACAGTTTTTTATACAAAATTCATAACTTTTTAGGAAACAGAACCATCAACGCATGCAAACAAAAAACGAAAAATCAATGTTTCGACGGAGGTTACAACAAACGGGCTCAAATTTCCAATAATTCTTCCAAAAATATCAACTGATATAGAAGAAAAAATAAAAAATGTAGGTCTTCTACAGGCACAAAAAAGCTTGATTTACTTTTGGGCTACGGATTTACTGAATCGAACCGATGGAAAACCAACAAAAAGTGATTATTTTAATTACGCGATGACGATAGTATCAACATATCCAGAACTAAAAGGCGGAGATCATGGATGTGTAAGTTATAATTTTTCTGTATTTTCACATAGTACATTAACAGTTGTCTGTTTAAAATGTAACTTTTAAATTTTACATTACTACATACATAATTACAATTCTATTTATAAATAATTACAGGGGATAGTTCGGAACCAGTTAAGCACAAATATAAGAAATCGTCGAGCTAATGTAAAACGATCAGAAAAAAAATGTTGCAACGTTAAACGAGAATCAACCAATCCAACTCCAGCTATAATCGACAATGAAAAGTAAGTTAAAATTCTGTAAATTTAAAAAATTTTATGACTGTTATTTTTAATCTATGTTATAAACAATCATATTTATTACTTATTTATCATCTAACAGATATTAATTTGTATAGAACTTATTTTTACAACACAATTTTTATTCATTTTCAGGGAAATTGATACAGATGGTATCGATGCTTTAAAAGAGTTGAAAAAAGATTCGAATTTTGTTGATTCTCCACATGTGCGACTATTAATGAAGGCGTCTTCAAAATTACGAAGAGAATGGATTAAAAAAACAGCCAAAAACTTGAACGAGATAATTGAGAGATATCCGCAGTTAACAATCTGTAATCTGGTATGGGATATTGCACATTTTTTGTTCATTTTTTTCATAATAATTCAAAATAAATAATATATTTCTTCTTTTATTCAGATTATATTTGACTTTCTGACGTTTTTGGGACTCGATGAAAGAAACGTTTACACAAAAATTGAACGAATGCTCCAGACACTTGCCGCAAGTTATGAAATAACAATTAATAATGAAAAAGCAAAAGCGAATATTCTTACAAATCTTTGGAGCAAACTGACGCCAAAAACAATGAAAAAAATGAGTAAACCTCTTTTTATTGTTCGCGAGGTACGTATATAAAATATTATAGAATGATATTGAAAATAAAATTCTTGAATCGTGTTTATTTTAATGTAATTATCTACAATGTGTACAATTTATATACAAATATTTGATGGTACCATACAAACAAAAAATGTACATTTGATTATTTATAGCAACTGAGCTCGACTGCTGACATGAATTCAGAGAAAGAAGCCGCACCTCGTATTGTGTTTTATACGACAGAATCAGATATATCTGCAGCATATTTAATTGCTGATGAAAGCCTGCGCATTAAAATCGACAACCCTTCCATTGCCAAAATTTTAATGTGTTTATTGGCAAGCTATTTTTCATGGGATGTGGCCTACCCTCCGGCCTACGCGAATGTTTTGAAATACCTCGAATCACAAATGGTATCAGATACCATCAAACTCAAGCCATCGATTCAAAAATTCATCAGGGACACGCAAATAAAGCTATCTGCACTTGAAAGAAATGCATCCTTGGAAGAAGTCACGGACATGGAAGACTGAGATTCGATTATATTTTTTTTTGTTTTTTATTTTTATTTTTGCTGAGTTTCACTGTTATGTTTATATGAAATTTTTTGTTTTCATATATATTTAATGATTATATTATTTTGTTGAAGTAAACAGTGAAAATCAATTCGTTTGATTAATTTATGAAAAGAAAACTGGTAATGTAAAACGTGTGTCTCTTAAAAAAAGTTTTGAAACAATTTGCGTCTACAAGCTTACTCAATTGACCAAAGTATTTGTATTTTCTATTTTTTTTTCAAACAAACTATTCAAACTAAACCAAAAAAAAACAAACAAACTAAAATAGTATAAATTACTATTTTATATGATTTTCACTTCATAAACCAACCGAATAGTTGTCACTGTTTATAATGGACATGTGAAAAAGGTTCTCATTTGTTAATTTGATAAAAAGTCATAAATTAGCGTAAAATAAAATATTTCCAAAATGTAAACCATGTTTAACATTTTATTGAAATACAGAATTTAGATAAACATAGTATAGATTAAAATTAATTAAACTAAATCTATCCAAAAAATTCCGTACGACAATTATCGAGCAACACAACATAACGTTCGTCTCCAAATTTCACGTGTAATAATGGATGTGAAAAAGTTAACTCTTGCAAACGCATTACTTTTCGAAGTTTCGGCTGTATTTCTTCGATTTCATACGCATTGAAAGTATCGGAGTAACGTATTGTTCTTAGAGCATGGAACACAAAAAATATTATATCTTTGAGAATATAAACTTCCTGAATTTCACCAAACAAGGGTAGCGAATTTTCTTCATCTGCAATCAAGATTAAACTTTTAGCTCGATACAAGGTCCCATAAACTTTTATACCATTTGTTCTGAAAATTTCACTGCGCGAGATTTCATCTTCATCAAAATAGGTATAAAATAAATCAGCGATTGGCAAATTTTCGAGAATTGTTGTTTCGCCTGAGAATATTTCATGCCCAGCGTACAAAAATTTGGTCGAAAAAGTGTTCGACTCAGCGTAAAGCCAAGAGCACATAAGTGCTTGATGTCTGTATGCCAAGGTTTTTGGTATATTTTTAAAATTTCGTACAACAGGTACCAATGATTTGAAATAAGAATGTGCAGCTTCGAATCTGAAGCACCATTGTTGTCTCGCAGGACCGAAAAGTCGTATATAGCGCGGAATGTGGATCAAAAAATGGAATTTCGGGACAATGGAATTCGGATAAAGTCTGTTGAAAATGACAGTGTACACGGTAATCATTCGCTCCAATGTTGCGATACTTTCCTCGTGAATCTCATACGATAGAATAACATTTATAATTTGAAGCAAGCGTCCATGGCATTCAAATCTCTCGATTAAGTCTGCATCATTATTGTCATACACATATTGGCCTACAAGAAAAGGCAGAGTATGGGCTAATGTTAGCATTTGTGACGAAGATTGTCGGAGATGACCGTCCAGTAAATGTGACTGCGATATGGCGCTAGGAGCATTTTTTTGCAGGTGGCCATAATTGAATCGCGAGATGCAATCATTTAGAGTATTAATTGTAAAAACAGATTGTTCGCAAATGCAATATTTTAAAAATACCCGCGTAGCAATTTCTACGATGCCTTCAGCTAAAATGTGCATAGCGTCTTGAGGCAAGCATGTCGTAACGTCAAATCCATTGATGTCGAGTAGTGCACTTTTTCGATTCATACCGTATTTTTTTTTCCAATATTCTAGTGCTTGATTTCCTAAATGATTTTCGTAAATGTTATTAACTTGTTCACTATGGATTTCTTTGCTTCTCAAAGTAAAATTGCTTTCACAGAATGCATTTCTCCATTGGTTAGATGTTGTCAGACATGTGCGACAAAAGCGATATGCTGCCACAGACTCCTTAAAACCGCCAATCAATGCAGATGCGGGGGTGTCTCCAGAAACAAATAAAAGCGATCCTTTATAAGTGAATTCCCTCCCATCTACTGCTATTGTTATTCCTTCAGTTTGTAAAACATTTATTTCTTGTGCAAATTGCTCGAGAATTTTATCTACTCCGAACTTCTTTAATAGTTGAGTTTTTACTATAGCAAATAAATTGATTACTCGTGCACTAGATCGTAGCTCTGGATATATATTTGCTAAGCTCCAATAGAACATCGAAAGTTTATGCACTGATGTTTTTGATCCTAGAGGACTTGCAATTTCAAGATCATCATAGTACAAAATTATCGCGAGTGCGTTTCTGTTTTCACGAAAAAAATCATGGGTTTGATAGTGAGATCCATCTAAAACATTGCGGAGTATTTCATCATTTCTATCGAGTCTTGGATTATCGACGCATTTTTTTACGTCCTTGTTGCACAAAAGAACTTTTAAACTCTTGAGAAGAGGAACAATAAAGCCAGTTTGTTCTATTTCAACCAAATCTGCACCTTGCTGACGCGATTTACGTTTTTTCCAAACCATTTCGGTGCCCATTACGATTTTTTCTGGCATGATCATGTTCATCTTGTCCACCAAGAACTTATCCAGTTTATATCTGGAATCGACGTTGAAAAACATTCTTTCTGGGGAAAATGTTTCCGTGAAACATTTTCGCACGTCCTCGAAGTTCACATGTTTGGTAACCGGGTCAGCTTTTTTCTGAAGTTCATTCTATTAAAAAAAATTATTAATAAAAAAAAGTGATTTCAATAAATAAAAAATTTTTTTGTTAGTTGTTTATTGTTTGTTACCATCAACAGATTTGAAAAATGCGTCCAGAAATTCCGAACACCTTCGATGATGTGGCTGATTGAAACATCACTAATTTTATCGTGTTCTCTAATTTGAATTAAAAATTGAGCTTGAATGAATTCGAAACGTTCAAATGTAAAGGCCTCAGTATCAACAGCTTCATCTGAAAAGGATAACAAATGTATCATATTCATTAGTATTACATACATATTTATTCATTTATTTATATTCTTACACATTTCATTTAATATTTTCATATTCCAAATTCCAAATAGTCCAAATTCAACGTCATGACTTTTGTATGCATACAAAGGAATACTTGCTGTACAATTCAAAAAATTTCGGTAATTTTTTTTTAAACTAATCTGAGCTTTTTCAACTATATGCAAAAATCTGAGCAAAATTTCAGAAGCCTCTCACTACTTTACACTAAACAAAAGTGGTTATGGTTAAGTGATGTGGTTAAGTTGATAAGTATAGTGTTAAAACGATATATTACTTACCTGAAGGAATCGCGTTTTCATATGTCTCGATGGTTTCTCTATTCTCTACACCGTTCGTTGGATGTTTGCGCAGTACATGTTGTTTATACGATTTCCACTTAACAAATGTACTTTCGCAACCATTTGTGTTACATCGTATTTTAAATTTCGGATCATGTTTATGGTATTTAATCACATGGCGTAGTAAAAAATCTTTGGACGCACTCTCAAAGTAACACATATCACATTTATGAAGAGCCATCGTTTATTTTCTGATTCTTTATATTTTTCACAACAGATGTTTCTTCGCCATCTTAGAAGTACAATAAAACACATTTGCGGATGTGTTCTTTAAAGCGTATTACGTGTTGCGCATAGACAAATGTGTAGTTTGCATCGCGTGTAGTTCAATAATATCCGTGTTGTTTAGATACATGTGTAGCTTATTGCCGCCCGTGTAGTTAATCATATCCGTGTTATTCATTACTATCCGTGTTCAATCAACACAGATGATCTGTGTTACAAGATTTGCAACACGGAAAATACCGTGTTGTATAATACAACACGGCTTTACGTGTTGTATTAACACGGCAAATTAAATTTTGCGTGTAATTACAATACGTTTAGCTCAAACAACGCACCTCGTACGTGTGTTGTGTGTTTATTCTACACACTTAACAACACGTTAGTTTTTGCTGTGTAGGAATGCAGACTGACGGTTTTAGTTTCTTCGATTTTATTAGTGCATTTTTTTTCAGTTAAATTATATATCGAACGAACGAAAATTGTATATACTCTCGTTAAATTTCTCATGATCATAAAATGTACAGAGATAAGGCTTTTTGATTTTTTAATGTGCGAAACAAGCAGGTGAATTTCATGCAGTAATGCGCATGTGAAAAAGTAACAAAATATATAAAAACATTTTGTTGAATTGTATATACTAGAAATATTTAAAATACAAATGCAAAATTATTTTAAAAATGTATTATTTTAATTTGAGAAAGTGTGTTTTTAGAGTATGAAATAGGCTTATCTATGAGTATTTTATTTAATATATTTTCGCATTAGTGCTGAAATGTGACTCATATAAGCATTTTCAATAATAAATATGGTCACTTTTCTGCATTGAAATATGCGATAAAGTTAAACGCAGGGAATTCCATACCAATAGAATATATGTTAGTATTGACAAAAATGTGACTCAAAATGTGTTTTCCGAGGGAATCGTTAAAAAAGTAATATATACCGTGTGAGACATTTTATTATATTCTGTGTAGCAAATATGCGTTTTTGTGTACATAGTGTAATACATATAGAGAAGGTCTATGAATATAAGTATATAGTAAAAAAAACTACAGAGCTGCAGTAAAACAAACAATAAAAAGAAAATAAATATTCTGCGAGTACTATTTTACTTAATTTTACACATTGTTTAGTTGAATCTAATAATCTAGAAGCTACATATTTGCTATTCAACTGTACAGAAAATATTTTAGTACTCAACGTTGACTGACCGTATTGAATACAAAAAGAAACTTTATAAATAAGAGAGTGACGTGTACAAGTCTTAAAAATATGTTGACTTATCGTAACGCTCGTATTGAGATACATGCACAATTTTTTACTCAGCTAAGAAATAAAGTAAGTTATATATATCGTTTGATCGAAGTAAAAAAAAAGTAATAAAAGTATATTCAACGAGACTCATCAACCGTGAGAATAATTTTTTATCGATGTTTTTCTTTTCTGCTTCAATATTATCATCTCTTTTGACTGCTTTTGTCACATTAAATATGTATTATATGCGTCCCGACCTCGCGAGTTGAGCGCGCATCAAAGTTTTCTACATTCTCATTCATCGCGTTGATATTTTCTTTCACGTGTGCCTGAATCATCGTGCATCGGAGCTGGCCAACAAAAGGCCCTCGGTCGCGTCAAATTTTATCGGGCAAAGTCTCACCCTTTGGGCCCTTACGTTCGCTCACCATATATATATATGTAGATTTTCCTCCGCGCGGGCGAGGAGTATATTCCTGGAGGCGCGCTTTGTGATACGTCTCCGGGTATCGTTGAAATCGTGCGAGAGACGCATTCACATTTATCCTCCTTTCATTCGGAAAGATCGGGAGTAGCCTCGGCGTACGAGACTGGCAAACTCAAAGAGAGGAATAAGAATAAAATGGCTCGAGAGAGAAAGAGGGAGAATTGACATCGATGGTCGCGCCGAGGCGAGCGAGTGCATCGGCGAAGGCGCGATGAGGTGAAGAATGCTAATGCCTGGAATGCCCTGGGAGAGAATGACTCGATGGAAAAATGGAAGGCGAGACGTATACACACGAACACACTTTTATATTCACTTCGACATCTCTCTCTCTCCTTTTCTCCCTCTCTCTCCCTCGCCGGGTTTTCGTTTAAACGCCTTGGATTCCCCCCGCACGGACGCTCGCTCTTTGCCGGAAAGCTCATTGTTGAAAAATAATGGTGTCGTTAGTACACCGCGGGTGTATACTGAGGACGATAGGAAGATGTTGAACCGGGTATGTAGAGTATTTCTTCGCGCATATCCAGACAAGAGCATCAAGGGGGGGGGGGGAGAGGGATAAGGAGTTGATCGCGAGAAGTGAAAAGAGTCTCTTTCTCATCTCTCTTTTTTCCTCTCATTGCCTCGCTTTTTCACGGCGTTGCCTCTCTTTTATCTGCTTTCCTCCGCGTTCGCGATTCCCCAAGCGCCCGATGGAAGAGCCGTGTCTCACGCTGTATTATGCAAACACGAATCCCCCCCCCCTCCACCTCTCTCTCTCTCTCTTTTCTCATCCCCGTGAATATATCCGCATTTTTTCGTGCCCCGAGAGCCAAAGCTCGTACGTGTGTCTCGTCCCCGATGCGGATTCGTCTATTCCGCGGAAATGAAGTTTCCACTCGGCTCACGATTCCCGGATGAAGCCGGAAAGTCTCTCTCCTCGTCGTCGGGCCTCGATGAGCGTCGGAGACTCTCTCGCACGCATCGAGGAAGAACGCGATTCCTCGCTCGAGGGAGCACACACGACGACGGGACACACAGAGTGTTTGGAGCTCTCGCGGTGTGGCGATGAGCGGCGAAAAACAGCGCGATAAAAGAGTTGGACTTTTCGTGTCTTGCTCGACGTATACCGACGCGGAGAGAGAGAGAAAGAGGGAAAAAACGGGAGAGGAGGATCCATGATGGACGCGCAGCGAGAGGTAAACGGCCACGGCCCGGAGAGAAGCGGGAAAAAAATTATTTAGCTACTTTACCCGGAGACCCACCACTGCGCTCGCTCGCACACAATTCTTATACTCGGCGGCGTATCTCGGGCGTGTACCGGCGGGGGCATCCCTTTCATTCCCGGTGTACCTGTGCACCGCGCCGGAGTTGTAAACTTTTCCGTCTACTTGTATATTATCTGGTATACGACACACCGTGGAATCGTAAGAATACAATGCTCGCCCAGCGTGTTATTACCCCAACGGCTTATTTCGCACCGTTACGGTTCCTGCTACTGTTGGTATGCGCCGCCTCTGCTTCGACTCCTTTATTTGCCTATGCACACACGTACTTTTCCCTTATAAAGTGTGTACATACCGGGCGGACGTGTGTGCGCTCTCATATAAAGAGCTCGTTGGCTCCTCTCTCTCCCTCTCTCTTCGCCATCGAGCCTCTTCTTTTCTTTTTTTTTTGTTCGCCGCTCTGCAACGACGACGAACGCCGCCGCGCGAGAGAGCTCCGAGGAGCTAGATATGCGCATACATTATACAGCTCTCTTCTTCTCTCCTTCTTCTTCTTCTTCTCCTTCCCTCCCCCGTCGTACCCCTTCTACTCTCCCTTACCCTTTTTCCACGACGCTCGCTGGCCTCTCGCAACCCTCATTTGCGTATATACCGCCCTCCCCCTCCCCCTCGTCGTTGCCTATACACACCCGCTGTGTAAATTACCAATTTTTACGACTCTGTTGTTCCGTGACTGCACACGCGAAGATCTAAGTGTACTTTATCCGCTCGTGTATCGCGTATCGGTATATCTAACCGCACCGGGGGTGTATATGAGCGACCGTCTACCTGTGCACCTCCGGTTCAACGAAATTTCACCCTGTGTCGGCGAGGACGAAAAAAAAAGGAAAATTGGTGACGAGTCGCTCTATTGTGTGCCGTTACATTTTTGTCTCCTGCGACTTTTCATGGATTTACAAGGTGTGTGTAACAAGTGCTAAAGGCCTCGAACGCTATTTCGTACTTTACGAGAAAAATGAAATGGTCTCTTTTGTTTTTTTTTCTCTTTTTTTTTAGACTCGATTCCTCCTCGCTCGGTCCTTGCCCCAAAGTTTTTTCAACGAAGCGATGAATAGACTCCGACGACGGAAAACGATCTCCGTCGCTCTTGCGCTTTTCTCTCTCTCTCTTTTTATCGGATGCGCCATAGTCGTTCTCGTTAGGAAACAGCCTCGGAGTCACGTCAGAGGATTTTTTGTTTATTCCCCTAGGCGAAAATTCATGCCTAGGCACGAACCGTGACGTCCTGGTCTGACGAGTAAAATATAACGAGAGAAACAGAGAGAGATGGCGAGACGCTTTTCTCGGGAGGACCGTTCCGTCTTCTCATTTCGTTTTCCCGTTTTGATTTTTTTTTTGACTCTCCACCCGTTATTTTTTACAATCCTTATTTTTTCGCACTCTCGTTTTTATTTTCGCTCCATTTCTCTTTCTCTCTAACCCTTTCTCACCTCGATCCTGCCGCTCTCGTAAAATATCTTGAGAGTATATGTTCACAGGGAAGGGGAGGGGGGGGGGCAAGATGGGCCCCTTAAGAAAGAAATGCTTGAAACCTCAGTTTTTTTCACTAATTTCACTTTTTTTTAGTCCTTTGTTAAATATTTGGTGTTAATTTGTTGTGTCGACTATAAATAAAAAATCGAAAAATGTGGAACAAGATGGACCTCCCCTCAAAAAAATCTACAACGTGAGTTTTTTTACTCGTATCATATTTTCAAGTTTTTTTGCCATGTATTTAGTATTAAAATCCACTAACAGTTAATGATAATAATTTGGAGCAAAATGGACATCTTAGAAACTTGAATCAAATTTTCTTGTTACTTTTCTGTTCAACAACTAATTGAAGAATTTAAGAAAAATTTATTTTCGCGCTAAAACATGATACAATATTTAAAATGGACTACTAAAGCGCTTTGCAAGCGTTCTATGCGTAAAATTCTGGGGAATAATTATGGAAAATTATAATTATTCCCCATTAATCATTTCTACTTGACAAAAATTTTAGAAGCCCAGTTCTTTAAAATCTACAGGGCTCATTTTACTCTCAAACACTTTGCGCATTAAACAATTTAGGGGTCCATCTTGCCCCCAAATATTTTTAGGTTTTTGAAATTTCAGGGGGCTCATCTTGCCCCCCTCCCCTTCCGCCTCTATAACTGTGTGTTCGAGAGAGCGCGACCGGTATCTGAATACACGTTTTCCTCGCAGGATGGTCGCTCTTTCTCGCTCTCTCACGGAAACGCGCCGCGGTGACGTGTTCGAGGGGCACGGGCGCGTGTCTACCTCGGCCTGTAACGTCACTTTCGTGTCTACCGACAATAATATAAGACGTCGGAGGAGCTCGTCCGCTCTCGATCTTCTTCTCTTTTCCCTCCCGGTCGCAGTCGTCGCCGTCGGAACTCCCTGCTTGCGCGCTAATTAGCTCCGTTACATGGAAACTCGCGCGGTCTCCGTCTCTTTCCGCAGCCCCTTCGAGACGCGACACGTCCTTCCTTCTCCTTTCTGGTTTATAGCACCGACTTTTCGCTCATCGCGTTTTCTCCGCGTGTACGCTCGATCGTTGTATATATATTTATGTCCTTTTACGAGCACCAGGGGTTGATTTTTTGCCGAACCGATTTTCAAGAACCGTTCAGCCCCTGATAGAACGGTTCAATAGACTGCAGTTATACCTTTTTTTGCTTAAGAAGGGAAACCACTTTGAA
The DNA here is from genome assembly GCA_030522545.1 of Cremastinae sp. A BG-2022a. Taxonomy (NCBI): domain Eukaryota; kingdom Metazoa; phylum Arthropoda; class Insecta; order Hymenoptera; family Ichneumonidae; species Cremastinae sp. A BG-2022a. The sequence goes on from JAPYYW010000601.1 coordinate 29,590, forward strand.
ATTAAACATTTTTTTCTTCCATTTCCTGAAAGATACACTTGTTGAGAATTCTCTCACCAAATTTTATGAAGAAATTCGTAAAATTCACGGACATACAGCATTTTATGTGAAACTGTTGCAATGCACGACCAGGTCGAGTGGTAGACTCAAAACGCGTTTTTCTCGAAACTATAAATTATTCAACCTGGTTGACAGCTTACCGAAAAAACTATTCATCCGATTTGCATTGATCTAGTCTCAAAATGTTCGTAAATCGAATCTCTATATAGGGGTTTTTTGATAAACGGCCTCCCTCTATATTTGTTTTCGAAAAATGATGAAAATTTTCGATAGAAATCGAAAAAAAATGTAATTTGTCCGTCATTTTAATTTTTTTTAGGTATAGAAAATCTCTTACTTGGTGCCATAGAGGTGTATATCCAATGTCTATGTATATTTTTTTATATTTTTTATATGAACCGTGTGGCTGTGAAGCTGTCAACCACTTACCTCAGACTTTTTCACAGCGTCCCTCTAGAAGCGACGCACACCGAAAATTATTGTGAAGATTTCGATAAAAAAATTTGTAAACCATCTTCGATATGTGTATAATGAATACCCGTACTCAAAAAAAAAAACATTTATCGTTCTCTTGAAAAAAATTGTGAAAAATACACCCTAGCTGTTTTCGCGAGTTCAAAGTGGTTACCCCCCTGAACTAATTTTTTTTTTAGTTAATTCATCCCCGACTAGATTTATTAAAAGAAAAAGGTAACTCTGACCAGCGAAAAATAGGGGCAGAGAAAGAAAAATTGCGTTTTACTGTTAATAGGGATTTGAAATTTCACTTTGCGCGCACGAGATAGGAGAGACTATTACTGGAAAACGTTTTCGTGACAAGGGACAATTTCGCGAATAAGACAATCTCGTTTTCAATTCATCACCGACGAGAATTGAACACGTGTTTTATAATGATATAGCGTTGGAGCATCGAGTGCATAGTCGTCGAGGTGAGAATTGGAAAAATAGAAAAGAGGACGCCTGGCGAGGTGAAAAAACGTTAGGAAAAAGTGTTGAGGAATATAAATATATTCTATATATATATATATTTCTCTCGAGAAAATTTAAGGGCTCTAAAGTCGAAATTACTCGGTCGTTGAAGAGGCAAAGTACTCTCGATGCACCTCTTCTCTTTTCTCTCTCTCTCTCTCACTTTTTCTTTTTTTTAACCCTTTTCATCACTCTCTCGCCCCGTACATTTCTCGTCGCCCTCGTTTCTCCGGGGCAAATTCATTTTCTCTCGTGGTTAACGAATTGAAAACAATTGACTTTTTTTTTATCTCCATTCACCTACCTCTTCTTCGATCGTGTTTGAAAATCGCTGAATCTCTCCGCACTTTTCTCGTCTGATTTTTAACTTCATTTTCCCTCCCCCTCTCATTCATCCCTCCATTTTTCTTCTTTTTTTTTCACCGACTTCGACGAACAGCTCGTGTCGATATTCCGCGGCAACCCTCTCGCTCTTTTTTTCTAATCTCTCGGCAAACAGCGAAAATGGCTCAGTGACGTTAATTCGAGTACGAGACTCGTTAAGCGATGATATCGCGGGTGTTCCGGGGCGGGCGTTTTAGTTCCCTCGTTCCAATATGCGCGTGCAATATAAATCGAAAAACTGCATAATAAAAAAATGCGCAAAATAAATAAATAAATAAATAAAGTAAAAAAGAGATTGGAAGCTTTTTCACGAGCACAAGTGATCTATGGAAGTTTCAACCGAAACCGATACACGGTGTGTGTGTAACGGCGTTGAAAGCCGGTATATACGGGGTATGCGAAGTAAAAAATCTAGTAAAAAATAGCCGAAGAACCTCGATAAACAAACGATACAAGTCCGGGAAAAATTCATGAATATACGCGGATATGAGAGGATAAAACCTCAGGATTATCGCTCTCTCTTGCTTTTTAAATATCTTTCTACTTTTTCTCGATACCGAAAGCTTCTCGTATTTTTTTTTTCTGTATACGCTGTGCAAACTTAATAAAACGAAACATATATACGCGAAAAACTTGACAATTCTTTTTATACTCTTTCTTTTAATGATGATCCCGGATGTTTTTTTTATTCTTCGGGATCGTTAACGGAAAACAAGCGTGCACGCGGGATAGCAAAAACGTTGAAAAAACGCGGGGGATCATCGCTGGAGGGAAAACAAGCGTAATATATGCAAGACATGTTTACTCTGTTGCGATGAATGCATCGTTGATATTGTTTACGTTCTACTAATGAATGCTGATGGTTATTCGAGTCTCTTTTTTTTTAGGGTAAAAAAACAAGAGAGTCTTCTCTCTCCCCTTCTCCTCCCGCTTTCTTTTTCGCTCTTCGTCGTATAACCCTTTCGTTCTTTTATTTTATTATTTTTTGCGACTACATTTTTAACATATAATAAAACCGACAATAAAATTTGCTTTCTCCCTTTACCTTTTTTCCTGTCAGTCCTAAACGACCGGGACTCACGTTGACGAGTTTTTACTCGTGGCTTCCATCAAGCCAGCGGCACTCCCGAATTGTGTTCTGCTTCCACGTACAACGCATCATTTTCTGCGCGGTGGTATATCCGTCTTTTGTTTTTCAAAGCATTCTCCATTTTATCCTCTGCTGTCCCATTATTTTTTTAACATCATTTTTCGGGGCCACATCGATCGTTCGACCATCAAATGCTTTTTAATTACATGATTACTTTTCCAAGAAATTATCCTGCCAATGAGAAAAAAGAATTGTTTGATCAAAAAAATATGTCTACTAAATTCGGAATTGGTTCATTTATAACATTTGCATACTCAAAGTAATTGATAATCTATTGTAATGAACGAAATGGTTTACACACGTGTTTTCAAGACTAATATTGATTTGAATATATATTGAATTGGATGAATGTATTTTATTTTCATCCGTTGAATTACGTAAATCATTGAAATAAACAATTAAAATGAAATGAATTAAATATTGAGTTTAGTCGAGTATTATTCCAACAATCATTTTATAGGGATACTTTAAATATTGAATATATTTTTCTTTATGCAATATATAATTTATTTCGATATTTAATACTTAATTTATCATATTGAAATAATTGTTGAACTGAAGATAATATTGTGTCCATGAGTGTCAGTATATTCAAATTTTATTTTTCAATACAAAAATTTTTTTGTTACATTGTCAGTGATTTGGTATATTGTCAGGCAGTGTGATTGAAATTGTGAAAATTGTCAACAAGCAATGTTAAATTTGAGATTCACTTCAACTTAGAAATTACACTATGCACTCTCTGTAAAATGTATCAAATAACTTTGCACTATTTGACAAGTACTTATTTAATTTTTATAACAGTAATCGTCATTTTACCAGCTCGAGGCATTTTTAAAATGATTACTAGAAATTCAATAAATACAATGTTCACACTGTAATTTCTCTCGGTTTGCTATTTTTCTTGGTAAATGCAAGTTGCTCAAAATTTTTCTTGTAGCATACATATAGTATAATTGATAACAGAAAAATATATAATTTTTAGTGAAATGCAAGTACGCAAATTTTATTGAGAAACTGCAGAATGAAAAATCCCATGTGCAGCAAATTAGAAAATGATTTGCGACATCAGAATTTTTACAGTGTTACACTGTAAAATTTGTTTCATGGTCGTCTAATAAGTACAACGCCACACTGTAAACGGTGCATCTACCGCCTACAGAGTCTCTCACTGTAAAAATTCGTAAAAATACATGACAAATATTGATATATTTTGACCGGGAGGCGCCAGTGATGGGAAATACTGTAAATTTTACGGGGATTTACACTGAGAGAAAAGAATGATAAATTTTACTACACAAAAGTGACAACTATACTAATTATTATGGAACTAATTATATTTTGTTTAGATTCTATCATAAATATACTTTATTTTACGACAAACATATATTTAGTTATAAAATAATCAGCATAGTTGTCACTTTATGATTAAATCCACTATTTTGATTTGTCTCAGTGTAACATCAAATATTACAGATTTTTTGTTTCCGTGTGCGATCAGTACTTATTCATGTCAGCAACCTTGGATCTCTATAAGAGTACGCGCGTTCGGAGCATTAAAAGGCTTTGAGAAAAACGATCACTCGTGCAACTCGATGCAGGCTCTCCGCGTTCTCGCTTTTCCCGGCTCGCCTCCGTGGGAAGTGGGTGGCTGCTCGCGTGTGTGCACACGCCGCCACGGGCATTTTCTTCGTGTAATAGCCCGCGATAAGACGCCAAGACGAGGCAAGGACGACGCCAGGACGCGTTGTGCGCGCGTCCCTCGCTGACTTTAATATATACGCGTCTCTCGCCCTGCGCGCTCGCTCTCTCTTTTGCTCCTGGCCAGATTCCAATTTTCCGAACCAATGATCTTAAAACATTTTTCTCGCGATTAGGTGTGACCCGGATCGTCTATATACACACGTTCGCGAAATGCGCCTATGCTATTTGCACGAACACTCCCCCCGGTTCGATCCAAGTATATTTCGTTCCGGAGACCGCACTCGCAAATTTTCACGACCGACCATATCTCTTCTCACTCTCTCTTTTCTTTTTTTTTTTAATGCAAAAAAGCAGAAAAGAGACGCGAACGCATTGTTTTTGTTCATTGTTCGAGATCTCTCTCTCTCTCTCTCTCTCTTATATATTTCTTTTTTCGTCGCACGCGAGTTTCCCGCGGTCACGCTCGATAATTTCGTCCTCATTTCGCCATCGCCCACTTTTTTCCTCATTTTTATCATCTCCCGCCTGATAACGAAAACTCGGTTACGCGAAACTTCGCATCGATCTCTCCTCGACTTTCAATCACTTCCAAGCGTTTCGTATATTATATATATATATATATATATATATATATATATATATATATATATATATAACTACGTCGAAATTTAAAACGCCTGGCCCGGAAAGGGGAAAGGGAGCGTGTATTACACGAAATAATACGAATCGGAGGTCGTTCGCGACACGCGAGCCAACTTTTGCCGGAGCTCCGGATAATAGATATACAAAACAGGTGTGCAATATCGCACATACGTATACGGAATCGATTTTTAGCACGAAATCGCCGCCACGCGCGTCCTACCGAGAATATATCCCTCGAAAAAACGTAATGTGTGCGCTGATGCCTTTTTCTTTATTTTTATTTTTATTGTTTCTTCATGGGATATATCCTCCCCGGGCAAAAATTTCTCCAAGCGGCGCGCCTATTTTTTTTCTTCACTCTCTCTCTCCCTTTTATATCCTCATCTCTATCGGCCATCAGGGAGCGATCGTTATTACGTTTTCGTGCAAGCTCGCCATTTGGCGTTTCCATCGCCAAATTTTTCTCATCTTGGCCGCTTCGTTCGAGCTAAGTGAATTATCGTTGGCCGCATCGCTTTTCCGAAATCATCGTGGACGAGAAAATCTTGGCCCCGCCGTTATCGCCACCGCTCTCTCTCTCTCTCTCTCTCGTTCGTTGTTTTATGATTTTGCGGATACGTGAAATGATTTCGTTCGAGAATAGACAGCACGGTGTATGGAGGATCAAGAACGTGCGGAACGAAAAAGAAGGATGAGGAAGCCGGGAGTAGAGAGGAGGAGGGAGAGAGTTAAGGGATAAAGCTGGAAGAGAGCAGAGAGCGCGGATGAAAATTTATAGTCTGAACGGTGTCCGAAATAATTGGTACGCTGCACAAAATTGGAATCTCGCCAGAGACGAGAGAGTCAAGGTTCGTCCTGTCTTCGTTCCGGCCATTATTTTAGCCCTTCTTCCATCTCCCTCTCTTCCTCTCTCTCTCTCTCTCTCTCTCTCTCTCTCTTCTCAGCACTCGCGCTCTCTGACGTTGACTTCGCGATACTTCTCTCTGCTGCGGTGTACGTGGCTCCTGACTTCCCTGGGTGACACGTTAAATCGCTCTTTCCCGTACACACCCCGTTCACGTTGTATATATTCTTCGCGCACATTAACGTGTGTACACACAGGTTTATATGTGATTGCGTCTATACCACGACGAAACCTGCGAGCCCCCGCTCACGGAGCTTTACCACGAAAATTGAAACTTTGCGGATTAGTGTCGAACCGGAGACTCGCCGCTCTCGCTCCCTCTCCCATTCTCTTTCTATATATATATATCTGTATATACATACGCTACCGACGACGAAAACCTTTGTACACGTATAGAATATGAGAGCCACAATGTGTTTCCCGTACTCACACAAAAGCCGAGAACATTGGCCATTGTGATCCAATTTTGATTTACTTTTTGTCAAGGAACACGGGTTCACACTTTCGGGGTTGTACATATATGTATAGTATATATATATACGCATGAAGAAATAAGAGATGAGGAGGAGAGAAGAAAAATGGACTGAAATGTGTATTTTATACTCGATGAATAGGTATACGGGAGAACAAAGCGGAAATGAATAAAATAAAAATGTGGAAACGAACGCGGAGATTGGAAAAAATGCAAATGGCAGAGAGTGTAAACTCATTTTTATCCTTACTTTTAATATTTTCCATGGAAAATGAGAGATCACCTGTGTGCATGCTCGCGGGATTCGCGCGACGTACATGCACGCGAGCGTTAGGTGTAGACTCGGCGGTGTGGTAAATTAATTAAAAAAATGAGTAATCATATTTCTGACGGGTCGTGCTAGGGGGACAAGACCGAGCGGGGACGCGTATATATTTTTTTTGCTCGGCTCCGGGGTACATCTCCCGGTCTCCTCGCAATAATGGCTACCGAAAGTTAATAACATTCGCCTCGTTCTCTCGCATAGTTATTTTCCTCAATAACGAATGTTGGTGGAAAAAAAAACTGTGCCGAAGAGCGAATTTTCATGGTGATAAGTGATGATATGACGGTATATATATTCCCGAAGATGAAAACTTTTCAGTTTCTCTCGTGTCTTTATTCGCGTCCTCGTTAAATTTTTGAATTATTTCTTCGTGAACAACGTAATTACGATTTAATGGCTTGCAAATTGTTTTTCCACACCCAGAGCCGGAACTCCGAAGCGTGTGTACTCCGCACGCGGTGTGTACAGTGCGCCAAGTCCGGATAACAGCGCGCGAATTTACTTGTTTAGCAGATTACTCGAAATTTTTTTCGTCGAGCTTGACTCGGTGAGAATTTCGCTCTCGCGCTTTCGCGTTAAAGCACCGCCAGGCGAAAATCTAAGTAACTTCCTCTCTAGGTCTCTCTCTCTCTCTGGCTGTTTCTCTTTTTGGTTGAGAGTGCCATTAGGGAACTCGCGGAGTTGTTGAGCTACTCATCGCGAGGCTGAACTTTGTTTGAAAAGAGGATTGTTCGCCCTGTCGTCGTGCGAATGCGTTGCGGAGGTGTGCTCGCGTGTCTCGAGGACTCAGCTAACGACGACGACGACGACGACGAAAGAGAAAAGGCCACACGGGGGTGAGGTCCTTGCGAATAAGCTGCAAACGATACAACCGTTCACGCGCGCGTCGGAGCTCGCGCGATGTGTGTCCTACCCGGGGAGCGCAGACTTGTCGTCGTTTATGTATAATTTAATTCGGCTAATACCTCAGAGAGCGAGCTAGCCATGCAGAGAGGAACGCGGATTGGCCCGAGTATATGTATATCTATATAATGTGTGTTTTGTGTGTATCGCGCCTTTTCTCCCGATCTCTTTCTCCACCTCATCGCTCCTCATCTCGGCGCTCGTTTCTCGCGACGCACCACACACGTCGTTCCCAGACTCTCCTGCGCGCACACGTCGCACCGACTCTCTTACCCACGCACGAATAATTTAATCGACTTTTGGAGTTTGCTAATTAATTCAACGAAAACACACGGGCCCTCTCTACTCTTGGCGCGTCTATCGTCCGTATAATGAATATGCATTTTTCTTTCGACCCGAATGAAATTCGAAGTTCGTTACCCAAATTCTCGCTCCCTCTCTCCCTCTCTTTATATAATTATCCGTAAATGTGATGGGCACGCGAGACGAGTTTCCCGAATCCGGGAACTAAATTTTCGATTACAGGCCGAACGAGGAGTTTCACGAAAATTATTTGTGAAGAAAAGTGCGTCAATCGAATAAAAACTATAGTCGTATCTTGCCTGAGTTCACAGCTCGACGTTTGTAGTTATAAAATTATCTTTCTAATTATCTGCAAATGTTATAAGAACGCAGGAATAAGTAGTTTCCCGAATCCACAGAAATAACTATAAATTTTCAATTGGAAGTGTCTTTCAAGTAAAAGTTTAATGCGTTTTCAGTTTTTGTTTATGAACATGATTTTTACTGTAGTTTCAGAAATTTTAAATTATAGAATTTGATTTTTAGATATATTTAAGAATTATCATGTATGTTTATAATAATATGCTACATAGTATATATTTAGTAATATGTAGTAATATTAAAACTTTTACTATAGGGTTTTTGTTATGATTATAAGGTGAAATAGGAAACCTGTCAATACTTGGCGTATATTAGTAACCCTGTGTTTCAAAATTCACTGTGAGTGCTGCGCTCATTGATAACTCATTGATAAATTTACTGCGAACGCGTTCGCATGCAGTGAAGTTTGAAACATACCCTATATACATTTTGTCTATAAAGCTTTTCGGCTAACGTTTTATCATTATTTTTCATTAATAGCTGATGCGCAAAATACTCGGTAATCTTAGGTTTTACCTAGTCTTACAGTTGTTTAATGAATGTAATAAATATTTTTTATGAAGATAATTACTTTCTATGCACAACAAAATTCTCGTACTTCCTCACTCTGTTAAAAATTGGATTTTGAATTGTGAATATTATCATAAAAAATAAGACAACAAGGGCATATTTTTTTGTGCGGATTTTATAATTGAGAACTTTTTCAATCCTATGATTTCAGAATAAGAGTACATTTCTTTTTTAATTCGCATATTTTCATATATCCGTAAAAACTGAAGTAAGAGGTTCACGAAAGTTCATGAACAAATTCGTGCATCAATAGCTCGACCGGGAAAAGATTCAAAATGACTAATTACCCGAAATTCTCTCCCTAATTATCTGCAAATATGCGATGAGTACACAGAATGAATGAATTCCCGAATGTGGGAAGCATCCGCATATGTTCGATTTAAAAATAAACTGAAGGATCGAGTCTCACGCAAAGTTCATGAAAATACATAGAGATCGTCATCAGGGGCCGTGGCGTAGGTAAAAGTCTGTTGTGTACGTGCTCATGCAGCTCGGCGCAGCTATCTCGCTACAGCCCTTCGCCCTTCTAGAAGCGAGCGGAAGCGAACAATGGGTCAACCGCCCCTGGGGAAATTACGCGGTTTCGTATTTTCCGGTGGCCAACGTTTCTCTCTCTCTCTCTCTTCGTCTCTTCTCTCGCAATCGCGGCGCTCTGTCCTCCGGTGAGATCCTAATCCTCCCTCTCGCTGGCTTTTATCGGTGCGAGGGACGCGAACCGAACACTCTCGCCGCATCCTCTTTCCTTCCTCGCGCTTCATCGCTGCGGATCGCGCTCCCTTCGGTCCACCGCTCGTAAGCACACATATCGCCCCTGCCAGCGTATAAATGTATATACACCGAGGCGGGGCTTTTCCTCTCCAGTATCCACGCTAATTCGAGATTCCGGCCATTTCCCAAATTCGTCGTTCTCACTTTTGGCCGAGTCGGGCGCGGGAACAACGCGCAGCACTCGCCGTGCCGAGAGCGAGCCGCTCGCACGCGCATTACTCTCCTGATATATATTTTGCCCACTGTGTGTATATATATATATATATATAGATTTATATTCTGTATACGTGTATTGGTGCGAACACGTACAAATAACTGCATAAATAATCTTCCTACGCGTACCCGACAGTAAATTTACGATGCGGATCTGTTAACGCTTCGTCGTCGCTTCTTCCGTCCACCTCGTTTGTCAGCTCAATTAATACGATAAATTTTACCTACGCGCTCATAATCAAACTCGCCATTTTTTCCCCAATTTATGTTTCCCCGTTCGGAAGAAATTTTGGCCATTAAACGCGTGTCCTTCGATGATTATTTCCCTCTCTCGTATTAATTTCCATATATATACGCTTTGCGGGACCACACATTTGTTTTTATCGCTACGAGAATACACACGCTATGCTGTATATACATATGTTGAAGAAGAAAAAGGATCTCTCCGAGAGTCTCGCTCGGTCTCCGCGGGGAATCGATGAGGTTGATCCCAGCGCCTTATTCGTACGGATCGAGAAATAAGAGGAATAATGAGGAAACGACGTGCAAATTCCGTTCGCAACCAGTTTATATATACGTTTTTTTTTACCTCCATCGCGACTTTTGCTCTTTTTTTTATTTCGTTGCTTTTTTATTCTGGCGTTATCTTTATTCGTTTGATTTCAACGAGGAGCGTTTATTTTCTTCGAGGTTTATCGAGCAAGGTGTATATTGGAATATATACGATGGGAGTAACATCGCGATAGAGCGGGGTGGATGCTCTCCGATGTGGGAGAGAGAAAGCCTGGCTCTCTCCTCCGTGCGCGCGATATCTCGGTATTACACGCGGTACAAAACGGCGAGCCGTGGCTCTTCGTGTGCCAACGAGACTTTTGATCGTTACCACGCAAAAGAGCGAGAGCGAACGCCCCTCCGTACCGAGAGAGATAAAGAAAAGATCAAGGGTGAGAGAGAGAGAGAGGTGCACGAGAGTGTGCAAAAGAGTTAAAGCTTCGGGATCGGGGCGAGAAGTGTAAGAAAAGGACGAAAAGGAAGATTATTATAGAGAATAAGGCCTTGGATAAATCGACGAGGAGAGCGAAAGACGGGAAATTGTGCGAAGGAACGAGGGAGAGAGAGGAAGCGAGAAAGATGAGCCGGGCGAAAATGCGCGGAAGATATATACTTCCCACTCCTTTATTCCTTCTCGAAGGTCTTCAGCAACGGTATATGTCCATATATACACTCTGTTTCGAAAATACACGGAGGGCGAGAGAGAGAGAGAGAGAGAGAGAGAGAGAGAGAGTGGAAAAGGGCATATATGCAGCGATGGGGAAAGAAAAGAAGCAAAAAAACGTCGATTTCGAATCTCCGAAGCTCTCTGAGTAATCGTTGCTGCGTGGTGGTAGCTCGTCGCTCTCTCTGTCTTCTCTGCTCGGTATTCACCTGCTGTTGCCGTGTTACACTCGAGCATACACGACCCTACCGCCGATACTTATACACCGATATCGTTTTCAACGTCCGCTCCTGCTTCTTCTTCCTCCTTTCTCTCTCTCTCTCTCTCTCATTTCTCAGCTCCTTCTTATTTCCCCTGTTCTCTGCGCCCTCTCGCCCCCCCCTTGCATTCTGCTCGTATACACGATAGTAAACTTATATACGTTCCGCGTACTTATCGAGATTTCCTTTTCTCCCTTTCTCCCTCCCCCTTTTTTCCTCTCTTTCCATTTTTCGAGCGAACATAATACTTGCTGTGTATGTATATATGTATTCAACGAGATATTATAATATCTCGCCAAGTCGTAGATATCGAATAACGGAACTGGCACAAGAATAAGATACGATTTATAAATTCACGATGATTTTACGAGGAACAAGATAAAGCGAAATACGCTTCTTCCCCGGCAATTAACATTCTCCTCATAAAAATTGTATCGGAGTATAAGATTCTTTGCCCCGAGTGTGTATTCGCATTTATGATAATTTCGTGAAATTTATTTCGAATCTATTACACACTTCTGAAGAAATGACTGTTAAATCGTTTTCTTGCTCTGTTTTTCTCTCTCTCTCTCTCGTATCATCTTCTCTCGAGACGTGCTTCTGGGAATACAATACAGGTATATAAAAGTTTACGTATGAATTCACGGCCCGGAATGAGAGAAAGTATAAAGGAAAAGAGAGGGAGTTTAGAAGAGAGGAGGATCTTTTGGAATACTTACCAAAAGTACACGCGGTAAACGACCAAGATAAATTCGATTCGAAAGAGTATATGGGGAAGGAAAGAGAGAGAGAGGGAGAGGGAGACGAGGGATAGACGGGGAAAGATAGAGAGGAACGACGTCGGTGGAAGTGGCGGAGAGTTTGAAGACTCGAGCGAATCTTCTTCTCCCTCGACCCTCGCCATTCGTCTCTTGAAAACTTTTCGCGAGCGCACGGACACACGTTGCGCCCGCGTAGGGTTACCTTATGCGAGCAGTGAGCGTACACGAGCACACGTGCGCACACATTCTCCACCGGGAAACCGACGATTCCGCAATCGCCTGGCGAACGAGCCGAACGATTGGGAAATGGTCGAGAAGAGGACGAAAAAGAAAGAAACGCGCGCGGGAGGAAAGAAGCTCTCGCTCTTTCCTTCTCTTCCGGTGTGTGCGGTACCAGTTGAAAATGGATTGGAAAACGTTTTTGACCAAGTTCCATGACTGCACCCGCTCTGCTCATTCGCCCTCTCTTTCTCATCCTTCTCCCGTGTACTTTTCTTACTCGTATACGCTTCTTATTCGCTTCGCGACTTATTCGAGCTCTCGATGATAATACCGTTTTATCGCTACGTTGAGCTCAGGGCTGGCAGAGCGAGAGGGGGGACGAGGAACATTGCACCCCCCGATATACTCTACCAAGGTCTGAAGAGATGAGATCGTTCCTAAAATTGTATTGCTTTTACTTTTATATGGAGTCCCGCTCCCCACTGTCTCTCTTCTCCATGAAAGAGATCAGATCAGGCTTCCAGGACTCGATCACTCCGCGTTCACCGTTTTATCTGACCTTTTCCACGCTGTAAAACATATACTTTTGTTTTACACGAGACACTACTATTTCAGCAAACTCAAACTTTTCTTCGGGAGGGTTTATGAAATTTTTGTTACCTCTCCATTCGATAAAAGAGACACAACTGTCGGATGGATCGATACAATTTCACTTTTGATGCGATATTCAAATTCAGTCGCAAGGTTTTCGCATGATTGAATGGTATGTACCTGTTTTATAATAAACTCATCGCAATATATCGGCTTTTTGAGCAAAAATTGCATTCACGTGTTCCAATCGATCCAAAAAGATGATACACGCGTGATTGATGGCTGTCCTCGTTCCATAATTTTGTTAAATAATCGAGTATCCACAGTCGTAAAATCGTCATATGGAGATTTAGGTTCAGCAGCGCGCGAGAAATTTGGGTCTCTGTTCGTCCATAACGAACGTCAATATATATAGTGATCTGGCAAGTATGTGCGTACTCTGTAGAACCGCAAATGTTTATAACTGCCATAAAGATTTTCGAGACAGCGAGAGAATCGCGAGAGAGGCCGTACGGGCGAGAATCCTACCGTATTATAGATTCTATCGGCGAATGTTATACCGAACGATTGGATAGCTGTTTTGGCCATCTGCCAGTCCTTTTTCCATTCCCTCTTCCGCTCTTCTCATCGAGAACACCCGCACACGTCGGCTCTAGCCAGAAGATCGTTCATAGACGCAATGACCATCCTATTATTCGAGAGCTTTCATCGCAATATCTTTACGAATCTTGCGTTTCCAAATCGACGATATACGTTTCACCGAACCGTCCTTTCACACCAACTCCCTCTCTTAGCTTCTGCACGAACAATATAGGGTATACATTAGATAATCAGGATAATAAGTCTTGTGACAATGCAGTTTGATCTTAATACGACTATACACACTGATAAATATTATTAACTTGGAGTTAGTTAAATATTATCAAGTCGTTGTTATATCTACTATCTATGATATGATATCTAAATATATGGATGGAATCAATTAAAATGGATAAACTCGTATACTTTTTATGTAACCCAATATTGCAACTACCATATTTTCGTGCAACGACTGTTGTGTTTTCACCGGAAAGAAAAAAAAAAGATAACAATCGTGCACGTCAAATAAATGCTTATCGAACGTTTCTGATAATTAAGATTCCCTATATTTTTCACTCCGTGCAGTATCCACGGAACAATCATCCAACGTAATTGCTCTTTCCGTTACTTCTGTGTACTGAAAACCCGTTGTCGATGTAAACTAAAGAAAAAAAATCCTTGTGAAAGGTTCGATCGGAACAATCACGTCTGAGCAGCCGCAACTTTTCCAATTTCCCTCACAATAAATGTGATTACATTGCTGTTATACCGAGATGGACGTTTGATCTTTTTTTCGGCACCTGACTAAATAATTAAACACACAAAAAGTATATATACGGTACTGTTGAAGCCTTCAGCTTCAAGATTTACAGTTGAAATGAATGAAAATTACATTTCGATATTATATCGGTGGGTGGAGGGAATAACATCAAGGCGTGTCCGGTCCCCGAGCAAATTTAGTACGCGTATAATGCATCATATCGAGAGGAAACATTGTATTCTAGAATTCAAGCATAATGCATCATATTCTCTGGAAGACTGGATGTATAAAGCCATACAATATAATACACATGTACGTGGGGATACGGCAGCGGAGAGTGTGTTTATGTAGCGCGCGGTCGTGTCTGTTAGCGTTGCGCAAGTCTCGGGTAGCCCGTAGTACGTCAACAAGAAATCATGCAGCTAGATGAGGAAGGAGGAGGGTGTTCGGGTGTGCACACAGCGTGGAACCTCTGGGGCAACTATCCCACAATTCTCGTACCTATAACCAACTTCTCTCCCTAGCCGGAGCGACCTCCTGCCCTCCTTATCATTCTCTCATCCGTGCGCACACCTATTTACGACCAGCAACACCTATGTGCACATGCACCTTCAGCGTATCTCTCCGCGATATACAAAACACGCGATACCGGCTATATTTGCGCGCACGATAGACGAGCAGTCGGGAGCCAGAAGCTTGTCCTCTGCCTGGGTTGCCGGGCAAATCGGCTGGTCTAAAAGGCTACCTACATTGTTGATAACGACCGGCCACCTTTTCTATCTCCTTCCAAATGCTCTTATACCTCTTCTCCCATGGACTCTAGAGCATACAAGTATCGCTTTACATACCGGAAAAAAGAAATTTGATAAAATTTACACTAGCATTCCTGATAAAATTATCACAATGCGAATTTGATAAAATATATTTTAAACTCTGCCTCGTGATCTCAAGTTTTTTTATATTTATAGTAATAGATGAATATTTTTTGACAGTGTACATATTGTGTGGCTATAATATTTTTGGAATACGTTGATAGATTGTATATTTTATAATTTTTTTCGTTTTTTTTTAGGAGCCCGGCGCGTTGTTCTTCCGATACCATGATCTACCAAGGTAATTTTTTACGAAAAAAATATATTATCCGTATATTTTTTAAAATAATTTTTTCAATTTTCTCTGCGTCGGAATAACGCGTGTCTCATTCCTCTTGGTCGTTACCTATTGAAAAATCAACGATTTTTTAAATTAAGCTTCTGAACATTTGAAAGGTCGGGAAATAGGATTTTTGAAATTTTTTACGAAAACATATATTATCCGTATATTTCTAAAATAATTTTTTCAATTTTCTCTGCGTCGGAATAACGCGTGTCTCATTATTCCTCTTGGTCGTTATCTATTGAAAAATCAACGATTTTTTAAATTAAGCTTCTGAATATTTGAAAGGTCGGGAAATAGGATTTTTGAAATTTTTTACGAAAACATATATTATCCGTATATTTTAAAAATAATTTTTTCAATTTTCTCTGCGTCGGAATAACGCGTGATTCATTATTCCTCTTGGTCGTTATCTATTGAAAAATCAACGATTTTTTAAATTAAGCTTCTGAACATTTGAAAGGTCGGGAAATAGGATTTTTGAAATCTCAAGTTGCCAAGTACAGGCTCGAAGGGGGCTTCGTTTTCTCCCTTCGATCAAAGTAAAAGCCACGGAAGGAGAACACACAAGTCGGAGAGAAGGGTTAGGGGACGAAATCCCCTTGAGGAATTTAACGCTCGGGCGAGGAAAAGGTATACCTCGGCGATACCAGAGGCTCAACCGACGTGGTCTTCTTCCGCGATCGAAGTAAATAAGACCTTCATTCTATATCGTGCTCGGAGCACGACGATAGCAGCTTCCACCACGGGAGAGAGGTCCTAACACCGCGATTTTTCTTTCCGCTCTCTGCTGTCTCACTTCCACTCTGGAGTCCCTCCTCCCTTTTATTCTCTTATTTGCTTTTGTCAAGCCCACAAATTCTACAAACTCGAAGCAGACAGCGCAAAAGAAACGAGAAACGGCGATCACGCTCGGTGAATGCCCGAAGCGCGATCTGCCCTTGGCGTGATAGACTTCTCGACACGACGTGTCTGCCGGATCGTTTTCCATTCTATCCCCCTTTTTATTTCCTCTCTTTCCCTCTTAGCTTTTTATCCTTATTGGGAGACCTCTTCGGGGTCCCATATCTTTCCTCCAAATAATAGAGGCAGTGACAGGTGATGAGGAATAGCTGGGGCGCGGCGCGGGTATATGGAGGAGCCGATAATCGATCAGCTTAACAACTTTCCGTTTCGTTATACATATTAATATCGGGCGTAACTTTGCTATAATACGGCTCTTGTCGTTATACGAGTCCGGATATACGTACTACAGTTTATGTATTAGAGCGTAATGGGGCTTTTTGAGTTTCGCGTGACCGAAGCACTTTCGTTACGACGATGATCCAAACAATGGTGATGAGGCTGCTTGCTGATGCCGCGCTCCGAGGCGGCCACAATTTGGGTCAGGCATCGCGCGAACTCACCTCCAACCCATTTGCCAGTTACGTATACACTTTTTGGAGCACATTCGTCAGCGATTTATCACAATAATGAGAAATAAGAGCTATCGGCGGTGCGGAGGAACGTCTCCATCGAAACGTGATGAAATCCGGGAAAAATGAGCTTCCTGTCTATTCTTTTTTCAAAATCAACGTGTGACACACAAAGCGCGTACGAGAAATCAAGCTAACGAGAAATCATTCTCATCGCTCATTCGCTCCGCCTCGTTTTGCCTTGTACATGTATTATTTCTCTCATATATATATTTTTGAACCTCTCTAATGCGTTCTTTTTCGTTGCCCGTATAACGGTTTGTGTATCCGGAGAGTAACGGCGAGGCTTGTACCAGTTAGACAGTAATTAGACGGCTCAACTAGGCAGCCTCGAGCGGTATGTTCTTCTTTATTAAAATTTGTCACTTATATGCAGCGCAATATCTTTGTTCACAATTGAAATTAAAACGCATTTAATCTCGATATGAAAAAATAGAAGATGCGATCTTCTTTGGAATAAGAAATCAGTCAATTTTATATATCAATGTCGTAATTTTATTTTAGCTGATATTTCAGGACTTGGTCGCAAAATGTGCACAGAATATTCTGTGAAAAATTTGTAAGGATAGAAAAATGATGACGAAGGATAAAATAAATGACGTAATAGTTATATAGCGCAATCTACTACAGTTCACTACCCCAATAAGAACGATTCAATAAGAACGCTTCCCCGCTTTTTCGCTCGAGCGCTTCCCCCACTCTGACTCGAGTTCCGAGCT
>JAPYYW010000602.1:0-47019 GCA_030522545.1 Cremastinae sp. A BG-2022a
GAGCGCGGAGCGCGCGCCTGGTGGGGGTATGCGATTTATGAGAAAAACTCTTCCCCTTGGGGGCTTTTGGGCTCTTATTGAGAGAGTCCACTGTATTTCCAGGATGAAAATAAAAGCCAATTAAAATCTGGAACAAAGTATATTTCAGCTTGAATTAACATAAAATAACATTTATTTTTACTTTTTTTTTTCAAATTCAACACACCAATTTTTCGTGTATACTTCGAAGTAACATATAAAAAATGCAGGTTTCTTGAATTTGAGTAATATTAAAAATATTTCAATTAAATTATTATTCCGCAAATTCGATGAGTTACACGCGAAATATAAAAAAGTCACAGTATTTATGTCAGACACGTTTTTTTCTTCTCCAACGGCGAATCTTTTTCCGCAAAATTCCAGCGAGCTCGCCCGATCGGTGGAGAAGATATTGGAGGGAAGCAAAAAAGCGCCGCGGAGTACGTTTAATTTTTCGTTCGTTCATCCTTTTTCGGTATAAAAATAGTCGCACACGTCGGAGCGATAATTTTGTCCATGATACCCGATCCGATCGGTGGATAAAGGACGCAGCCTGGATAGACTTAGTCCGGGGGATAGGGCGTGAGTGTGTTCGGCGTGACGTCACCGGCCGATATTTGCCTCAGGGAGCGAGCGAGAGAAAACGTCGGAAGGGCGAAAAAAAAGGAACAGCAGGGAGAGAGCCCTGCCCGAGGCGAGCTATATTTAGCGGGATCGCGTGTATGTTTCGGGAGGAATAAGGAGAGCAAAAAAAACGATTGTTAAGCGACACGTGAACCGCGAGAGAGAGACAGAGACACGAACACACACTCGCATATAGAGAGAAAGAGAGAAAAATCGAGAGCGGAAACACACGGAGGAGCGAGAAAAAGGGGAAAAAAGGATGAAAAAGGGAAAACCGAAGAACAGTGTAACGAAGAGAGGAATAAGGGGGGTAGGAACGGAGGGTTGCGGGCTGAACCCCGCAGATCCAATCATGGACGATGCTGAGCGGCAGTCTGCGGCAGAATTCGCGGTAGTTTTACCAACGAGGCGTTCTCAATATATATATATAAATAGATATATACGCGCTCCCGTCAGCTCCCTCTGCTCCTCTCCGCTCGGGCGCGTAACCTCTTCCTTCCTCCGCCGGTGACTGCGCCGGAGCTTCAGGGCTTCCTCTCGTAACCGTTGCCCGCGGTGCGCGCAGCCACCTCTCGCGTACGTTTCCACATCGGGGCGCTCCAAATTACGAATTTAGGATGTTAAACGAGATCGTATGGGAAAACGGTCGGCAGGGCCGCCGGAAGGCCGGGGGGGAGAAAAAAAAAGTCTCGCGAAATCGTCGGGAAGCCTGCAGGCACCGATATTCCGAATGATCGACGAGAAAATCGGGGAAAGAGCGCGCCGGCTTCCGGGTAAGCGCCCACGCAAGAACGGAGAAAAAGGGCCACACGGGCTCTCGCGCGCGCGCCGGCGAATAAAAGAGATTAGAGAAGTGAAACGCGGAAAATTAGAGGGGGAGAAGAGCACCCGCGCGTATCTCCCGGGGAAAAGATAGCGGGAAATATAGAGATAAACCGGGGCTGTGAAAAAAATTGATGGGCCGATCGCGCCGTACGGTGGAGAGTTTCAAAGCCCGCGCCGAGAGGGCCGAAAAAAGAGGAAAAAAGTAAATAAAATCCATTGACGCGACGACGCGAAGAGCTCGATTGTTTCGATCGTGATTAAAATGTTTCCTCGTGCTGAAAAGGGGCGGCGATGCTTGTCCGAAAAAAAATGAAAAGTCGGGAAAAAAGAACAAAAACGACGAAGAGGGGAGGAGGGGCACTTGAAGCTGGCGAGAAAAAAAAACGTGGTTAGGGAAAGTGAAATCAGAAAACGTCACTTCTCTTTCCTCCTGACCTCGGTCTCTCTTTCTTGTTCCGGCACGTTCGCCGATGACTCTCGGTGTCCCGCGGCCTTTTATCCTCCCCAACCGCGTCGCGCTCGGCCTCGACCGCGCTTCCCCGCCGTTCGCTGAGGGTCAGAGCGGAGACGTCCGCTTTCGGTTATTTTTCGGCGGAAGGAGACACGGCTCTACCGGAATTTTCTCGCGACGGACCGAGTGACCTGTCACCAGTCCGCACCGGAGAATCTCCGTGTGGAGAACAATAAAGAGAGATCCGCCAAGGAGAACCGAGAGACCGAGGGGAAAAAAATGAAAGTTTAATTAAAACCGAAGCCAGCGCGTCCGGCCGGCGCAAGTGGGAAAAGAGAGTCTCGAGAGCGGAAGGGAAAGAAAGGGCGGGAGGGAGAGAAAGCGAGCGAGAGACAGGGGGTTAGTTCCGGTTTGCAGGATTGGCCGTACATCCGGTGGCTGCGCACCGAGCGAAGACTCAGCGAGACGAAGAATATAACGAGGCAGAGTCAGGTAGCAGAAAAAATGCGTCGACGGGAACGGTGACGGACCGAAAATAAGAGCATGAATAAGGGGAAAAAAAGGAAAAATCAAGAGACAACGTTAAATGTGAAGAGACAAGTCGAGTGAGAGAGGCAAGAAAAAAAAGCGAGAAAAGAACGAGGAAGTAAAAAAAGAGGGATGAGAAATTAGTCGGTGGAAGGACAGGAGGACGCAAGAGGCGGTGAAAACCCCGGAGGGCTGAAACCATCAGCCAGTCAGGCCACAGGCGAGCAATCCGTGAGGAAAACTCTGGAATATCTCGGCAAAATATATATATATATATCCACGTATATACATCAGTGCGAAAAAGAAAGAAGAGCAAGAGGAAAAAGTGGACAGAGAGTGAAACACAGGGACAATAAGGCGAAAAAAAAGAAGAAAAAGTAGAAGAATAAGAGAGCAGAAAGCAGGATGTGCGACAAGAGTCTCTGCGCGTGCGAGCCGCGAAAAAAGAGCGTCGCTTCGAAAGCGGAAGTCGGACCTGATGTGGAGGATCCGAAAGGAGCAAATGAGAAAAATGAGAAACGAGAGAGCAAGGATTTGTTGAAGAATAAGCTCAAGTCCGCTTACAGCGAATTCGTGAAAAAGGATAGCTCGTCGATGTTGAAGAGGCATTTGAGTCCCGAGGTGTTCGAGTTACTGAAGGATCGCGTCACGAGTTACGGCTCGACTCTGCTCGACGTTGTGCAATCGGGCTTCGCAAATCCGGATTCCGGGATCGGCGTTTACGCGCCCGATCCCGAATCTTACGAGACATTCCGCGAGCTCTTCGATCCAATAATTCACGACTATCACGCCGGATTCGGGCCGCATAATGTGCAACCAAATTTGAACTGGGGCGACCCGGAAATGCTCGGCAATCTCGATCCAGCCGGCAAATACATTGTCTCGACGAGGGTAAGGTGCGGCAGATCGTTGAAGGGTTATCCCTTCAATCCTACTATGAAGGAGTCTCACTATCGAGACATCCAGACGAAGGTACGTATAAATTTTCTGCTAAACTTCTTTCCATCCTCTCGCGACTTTTCCAGACTTTTCTGACTCTCCTCTTATTTTCTGTCCCGATCTTCCTCCTCTCCGTCTCTCTCGCCATCCCCCTCGCCCTTTCGAACATGAATGTTAGTATAAAGGCGGATAGCTGCCAGTAGAAGGCAGCCAGTATCACACAACCTGGTGAAAAGTAATCGGACGAGACGTTCATTCGCCAGTTCCATGGCCCGAAGCTTCTTGAGAAAACGTTTTCGTGGCTCCCTCTCGTTTTCTCAGTTTCTGCTTTTCCTTGAATATATCTGTACGAGCTCCTCTCTCTCTTTCTCTTCCCATTCCGCCAATTGCAACGTATACGTACGGGCTTTTCTATTTAAAACCCCAAAACTTTCATCCCCAGGCTCTTCGGTCTCATTCGGGAATTTGATTCATACCGAAATTTCTGTCTCTCGAAAAAAATGAACTCCGAAAGAAAACAAATATCCTTCCGAAATAAATTAAATCGAATTACGAGAAAAAAAAGAGAATTCTTAAAGAAATGACTTCCAGAACTTTTTTGCTCTCTGCCTCTCGTTTTTTATGAAAAAGTTGACACAGAATTTTCCGTGGCTATATATAGGTACGTCTGCAATTTTTCGAGTGTGTCTGTAATGGAGAGAAAGTATACGGTGGCAGAGAGTGTATGAGAGATATAGCGGTATGACTCGGGGGCAGAATGAGAGAGCAAAGTCTTCCCAAAGTACAGCGAAAGAGAGAAAGGGCGAGAGAGGGCGTCGGGGGGTGAGAGGGCGAATTTGAGAGGCTGAGAAGCGCAGGGGCGAGAGACAAGGGAGAGTAGAGCAAACAATATCTGTCTCGTGTATTTTCGTGAGCCAAGGTTTCGGAGGCATTGGAGAGCTTGGACGCTGAACTCCAAGGGAAGTATCACCCACTCGAGGGAATGGACAAACAGACCCAGCAGACTCTTATAGACGAGCATTTTCTCTTCAAGGAGGGCGATCGATTTCTTCAGGCGGCAAACGCCTGTCGTTACTGGCCAGTCGGTTAGAGACGCTCTTCCACTCATCTCCTTCCTTTTTATTTTCATTTTTTATCCCTCTCTCTCTCTCTCTCTCTACACCCTTCTTCAATCCAGAGCTTTCAACCGCATTTTTTTTCCAAAAGAACATTTTCATTCCTGCTTTTTTCTAGCTCGAGCTTGAAAAACATATCTCTTTCGAATAACATTATTTCATAATATGCTTTATCACTGTTATTACTATTATTTTTAAATAATGAAAAGGTCCAAAGAACTTTTTATTCATCTCGGAAAAGTTTAGACATTTTCCAGAGATCGTGGAATCGAAAGCTCGCGATGAACACGGTTTTACATAATGCGAAATATGACGAGACTCGCCTAGAGCGATTAGAAAATTTTTTGGATCATTATTTGATGAGAAATTTCTAATCGTGAAGTTTGTTCCGGTATTCTCTTCGTCAGACATGCTACGCGTCAATCACTGTTAAATTTAACGCGATTAAATTACGATAGTTTGTACACACACGACGTGTGTTCGACGTTGCTAACGTTAATATTCCTCGAATATAACGAGCCACAAGTCTCACCGCGTTAATGACTCTGATATCTGCCGTAATACGAAAAACCTTTTTCCTTCTTTTTCTCCCGTTCTTCCGCTCGCCGACTTGCCTCGCTCCGTGTTTAAATTGAATTAATACTCGGGTAAGTCTGAGAGGTAGAAATGTGCCAGCAGACAAGTGGCAAAAGCGCAAAAACCTTCGAGGTCTGGCGATAGTTGAGTTCCAACAAAATTTACGGGCGCGAGAAAAAAAAACTTTTCTTCTCTCGCTCTCTTTTATCCTTTTTTTGTTCACAATTTTTTTTCTCCCTTCCATTCACTTGTATAGAATTTTAGTGGAGTTGCTCGCTTAAAAAAGAAAACTTTAACTACGCTTTTCGATTCTCTCGTATGCCCGGAATTGGATAGGTAATGGCCAATTCTCAACTACATTCATCTCTCTTTCTACTATCCATGGGCATTTCCACGTTACATTCTCGAATTTTTTATTGAGCTTGTTCGATCGTAAAAAAAATGTTTGCTAAATAAATTATTAAAAATGTATACATTTTTCTATACTAATCTTTCGAACAATTTCATCAATTTAAAAAAATACATATTTTATGATAATGGATGATATTTTTTAATTTTTTAAAATATACATCTGTCAATTGAAACTATTATTTCATGTCGACGAATAAACCTCGTTTTTTTTTTATAATGAACACTGCAGTTATCAAACTATACTTTAAAGTGGAAAAAGATTATCTTTTAAAGCGTGACATGTTCTTTTTTATTGCAAAAACGATATCTTTCTGTCCACTTTTTCTTCAATTTGACAGGAAGGGGTATATTTTTCAACGAGGAAAAAAATTTTCTCGTCTGGTGCAATGAGGAGGATCACATTCGTGTGATATCGATGGAGAAGGGCGGAGATTTGACCTCGACGTATCGTCGCTTGGTAAAAGCGATGCTCCAGCTCGGCACGATGTTGGATTTTTCGCGTCACGAGAGGCTCGGCTATCTCACGTTTTGCCCGACGAATCTTGGCACGACGATCCGCGCCTCCGTGCACATAAAACTGCCGAAGCTTGCGGCCGACAACGAAAAACTGACAGCGGCCGCGGAGAAGAACCATCTCCAGGTGAGAGGCACCAGGGGCGAGCACAGTGACTCCGAGGAAGGAATTTATGACGTGAGCAACAAGAGAAGAATCGGCCTCACGGAGTACGAGGCCCTTCTCGAAATGAGGAACGGAATTCTCGAACTGATCACGGAGGAGCAAACTCTAGCGGGCGAATAATGATCCGTTTACCATTTCTTATAGTCAAATTTTCAAACATTTTTTCATCAACATTTGTCAATAATATTTTTAGCCGAAAAAAAAACTTTTTGGTAAATCAAATTTTTCATTACATATATTTTGCATGAAATATTTTCTTTTTTATAAAAATAAATTGTATATTTTTATGAAAAGAAATACGTATACGCTTCAAATAATTTTCGTCGCTTATATTTCATGGTCAAGCGACTGTTAATTGATCAATTTAATTGCGAATAATTGAGAGGCTGTGGATCTTCTCGTTCGTAAAAGATCGTGAAAATTCAACGAATCGAGAGAGAAAAGAGAGCGTAAACGAATTAAACGTCGAATTAAGCGACCGGGCATGCTCAAAGATAAATAATGAATTCGTAACGCCGAAATAAAAGTGCATCAACGATGAGAATTACATTGAGCGTATAAATGTCAAATTTTTGCCAGAGAAAAAGTGCTTAATTACATTTGAAACGAGATAAGAAACAACAGGGAAAAAAAAGATTATTTTTGACTCAATGACTCGATGTCGCTTAATCCCCGATCAGGGAATGGACCAAAAGAAAAAAATCAACCCCGGGAGAAATAAAATGAAATAAAATAAAATAAAAGTCAGGCTAAATAGAGAACAGTGTTCACTATTGCAAAAGTTAAGGCTCGATTTTACTCGTAAATCCTTTAGCTTCGTTTTTTTTTTCTTTTTTCTCCCTCTCTCGCCCTATCTCTCTTATGACCTCGCGCATTGGGCACGATCGGAGCGATAGATCGCATCGCACAGGATTTTCGGAAGGGCGAGGGGTAGCTCGAATAGTTGGTTGAAAAAAGGTTCGGGGAGTTTGGGAATCGAGCCTCCTCCATGTACTTTCGCATGACTTAGCCGACGCGCGGCCGACTAATTGCCCGGGCAAACTTT
This sequence comes from Cremastinae sp. A BG-2022a, assembly GCA_030522545.1. NCBI lineage: Eukaryota > Metazoa > Arthropoda > Insecta > Hymenoptera > Ichneumonidae > Cremastinae sp. A BG-2022a. Next base: position 7,212 of record JAPYYW010000602.1, read on the forward strand.
TTCGAGCGAGAGCAGCGCGAGCTCCGTACTGTGAATTGATCGAATGGAAATCGATTTCACGCCCCTTGAGCGTGATAATGGCTCGCCGGTACAAGGTCGCTCGGCGAGCAAGTGATAAAGACAGAGCAGAACGAGCCGGGGCGAAAGAAAACGAACCGGAGTCCAAAGAAAATTGTGAAGTAGTGAGGGTTAGTGTGCGATCAGACAAGCGCGCGTTACTTACTCTTCGATCCTCGAGGGAAAAAAAAGCGAACGTCGAGAATAATGAGATCGTCAAATTGAAAAGAAAAAAAGAGACGAATATACGTACGATGAATTTGGTTATTTTTTACTTTCACAATTTTAGTCCACACTCCTCTTTTGACGCGTATATACTTTTGATACGAAAAAGAACAAGAAATGAATTGAAAAAAATATAAAAAGGGCGACGTCCCGTTGAATAGCGAAAATTTTCATTCCGCGATGTCTCTCTCCGTGCGTAAATTCTTCGTTCGCGGGGCTTTGATAAGAGTCAGGGAATGGAAGGGGAGGGCGACTGTCACGGAGGTTTGCTCAGGGCGAGGAAAAGTCAGCAACCCGGCGTACATCTGGATTCTTTGTAATTATGCGGAGACGAAGAACCGGGAGAAGAAGAAAGCGGGCAGGAAGAGATACCCGCGAATGCGAGCACTCGTCGTCGCCGGGTAAGCAATCGAAACGGCGGAGCTCCTGGCTCCTTCGGCCTTCTCTCTTTCTTCCCTCCGTCCTGGCGAAGCAACAATGCCCTGCCATCCAGGATCCAGTGTTTCCTCGTCGCTGTCGCGGTATTCCATTTCCCTGGGCACATAAACGAACGGTTCGTTCGTCCTCACTGGAAAATTCACAGACGAATCATCGTATGGCTGCACAATCGTACACTAACAAATTTCATTGTAACCCTGCCGACCATCTATTCCACGTTAAATTGACTAAACTCTCATTAAACAAATTCTACGGCCAGAAAAGATAAACTCCTTTACATCAAGGTCTTTTTCAAATTCTACTTCTGGTGAATTCATTTTTGAAAATGGTATATTTATTCCATTCTTTTTCATTAAATGGAAAGAAGAGTTAAAAGTCGATTTAACGTGGGATGTCTACTATGTAAGTACAGCTTACGTATCATATTACATTTCCAGTTTTCTTGTATATTAAACGAACAGAGAAATATACGAGAATGTTTTCTAGCATACGCTCTAATGGCGAATACCTCGACAAAAAATGTATATGATAAATAAAGTAGATGAAATTTCTTTGAAAACGATATATAACATAATTTGCTTCTCAAGATTCATTACGTTCCGATGGAACGAAACACCTGTTTTTTCATCCCTCTGACATTTTTTTTCATATTTTGAAAATAATATTACATATTTTCCGTAATTAAAAAAGGAAGGATATTAAATTTTTTACAATTAAGGGAAATTCCATTTTTATGACCAAATCGCGAGCATTCTCAGTCATATTTTTTGAGAAAAAAAAACGTTAAAGGTCCACTTAAGTTCCACTAGATTTGCCATTGTCGAGAGATTTAAGATCAGAGAACCGCCCTTTGAAGCTCGCTTGAGTGAAAAAAATTTACGATCCTCATCCAACCCCTTCGAATTGGGTGAAAAAAAAAATCAATACTCCCGAAGCTTATGAATTCTGTCGTGATAACGAAAAAGGGAGGATCTTGCGGTTTTACTGTATTGGATAAAAAAATATAATACTGAACAAAAATTATAATAAAAAAGAGAATTATTTGAAATGAAGAAAGAAAACATATAATTTAAAACGAGAGGAAAAGTTAATTTTTCAATAATAAAAAAAATAAAGCATCTTGCATAATTTCCTTCTGTTTTGAGTCGGTAAAAGCTTTTTTGGGTGAATTTTTTTCGCGTTGAATTGCCCGTGGATGGGAGTCTGTATAGCATATTATATAACGAGATATGAAGAGATTTCATTCGAGATTCGGGATAACGCATATTCTGGAAGAATATTCGAGGTGTGCATAACATCGTAGCCCCGGAAGCTATTCTGAAAAGGTATATGGTTTGACGGTGAATATCCTTTTCCACTTTCCGTCTGCTAAACCCGAGGCTGCTGAAGATTCTCGGGGCTCGTGCACTAGAGCTCGGGCTCTCAATTCCGCAAGCCCCGTAAAATCGCCCCGTGTAACTCGCATTGTGTGCTTAAGCAGCCAAAACGCAAATATCGTGCTTACTTTACCGAACATTATGAACAAATCCATTTTTACAGTCTCTTTATTTTGTGCACTTCGAGCCCCAACGGCCCACTCGGAAATTCTCGCTTCCTGGATATACCATATCGAATAATTCACATCTCGCGGAATAATAATTAAAACCAGTGCCTGTTAATTATTTGCACATTTTCACCAGAGAATCAATTTATCACTCGGTGCAGAATTCTAATTATCTTCGTTCCATTTTAATCGAGATTCGCATTGTTTCTACTTCGAGCTTTAAATGTGTAATTAAGATAAAGCTGCATCTATTTTTGATACGAATCTTCAGATTTTTTTCAAACGAAGATAATTCCACGTTTTAAAACACACTTTTGCCCTATGGCAATCTGGTAATACAATATTAATTGAGCACTTAACTGTACACTGCCTTTGAAGATTGAGCAAATGAAAAAAATATTTTAAGCCAAATTTCATAATGAAGAGTGGCTTGAAATTTTTAGCAGCATTAACCCAGGATAAAATATTTACGTGCTTTTTTCAGACTCACCGCAAAGGTGATCGTACTCATAGCTGGGTTCTGATCCTTCAGGACATTGCTCGAATGTTCCATGCTCGTAGAGATTTTGCGGTGTTGAGCGATCGATAGGGCCGTAATTACAGACGAGTACCTCGACTTGGCCGCTGCCACTGTCGTTCCTGTTATCCATGGTTTCTGATGGTACCGAGTCGACCTCGACCTCGTCTGTACTCTCGACCAAGTTCTCTCTATACGTAGCACGACCACAGCCCACACGAGTTATCATCGCGCAGGCAATTGCCACGTACGATGTCTCATTCTCCATCGCGAAGTCCACCAATCTGGAAAATTAACGATCCGCTATCGAATCCTGCCAATCCTTGCGTTCCTCCTCTATTTACTTGGAATCGAGCCTAGTCGTGTAGTGTAAAAATCAGCACATTTCCGACCCGAGGGATTCTTTTTAAAAAAAAATTATTTAGAAGGTTCTTTGCCGATTTGTCCGGGCGAATAACGAATAAAGTGATAAATCGGAAGACGTTATTGATAGCGGTTCAACGACTTTAGAAATTGGCACGGAGAATTGAATTGATCGAGGAATAATAATTGCTTCCCTGTAAAACGATATACGGGCATGAAGTTCAATTACATTTTTTACGCAACAATCGGTCATAATTATTTCCAGAATGTACACAACGACACACATTTGTCGATCCAGTTTGCTTTTTTTTTTGTCATCGGAAAAAAAAGTTTTGTCTGAAAGTGTAGTTTTTTTTGTCCTCATCCATTTACTCTTCGTTTTATCAGTTAAATGAAATTATTGACGATCCGATAAAAATGGTCAGCTCGATTACCCATTGCCATTAGCAAGAGAGAAGTTTCGCGATCGAGAGGAAATAGGAAAAGTTGCTTTTTTTCTCTCTCTTTTTCGCTGTCTCGCTCTCTCGCACTTCCCTCCAGTAATACGGATCGTCCCGACACGGAAAAGTGAGTTACAGTTTTTATTTTTACTTTTTTTTTCACAGCTGCGACAGGAAAGTCATTCTTCAACGGCACAGGGAAAATATCCATTTCAAAGAGCTTTAAATTCAATCACCGTAAAATTTTTTTCGTCCACTTTCGAAATGGCCCGAAAAAAGGTGCAAGCTGCAAATTGCTTTTTCTACAATTTAGCTTTTTTGACAGGACACAAATCTATTCCGATGCCTTCAGCTTTTTTTATATGTATTTTTTTTTCTACGGAGCATGAGAAAAAAACGCGAGCCGAGAACGAGAAGGAAAAAAGAAAAGTTGGATTCGCGTTGCAACGGAGTCAATCCTATATGCTTGCGAAACATTGCAAGGCGTTTATCGAACGAGGAAATTCGTCCGTCGTAAAAATCAGATTGGCTCCTATCTCTCGCTTCTCCCGCCTCGTTTTTTCGTCCCTGTTTGTCTCGTCAAATCCAAACCGGTTAATTTCGCCTTTGCAGAACCGATCGTGCAGCGCCGGAAGGATTCATGGTCCGTAAAGAGTCGAAAAAAGTGCGGAGCTTCGGGGAAAAAATAGACGACGATTACGAGGCTGCCGAGTGGAATGTTAAGAAGGATAAAAAATGTCCTCGACCGGAGAGCAGAGGATCGTAAAAAATTTAGCACGCCGGAGGTGGAAGCTTGTATATAAATTTTATTTTTCTCGTCGATGTTTGAGCAAGAGAGAAAACATACACATATATAGTATAATAAAGAGAAAGAGAGAAGTGACGTCCGTTTAACCGCGTTTCTTCGATTAAACGGGATATGCCAGAGCTTTATCTACTCAGGAAAATCGCCCGGCGAGGGAGAAAGAGATCGAGAGGCCGGGGGAAGGATACTTTCGCGATGATGGAGATACACTCGCGAATACGAGAACTTCCACATATCGCGTGTATACACAGAAACGGAAGGGAAGGGGGAACGTGAGAGAGAGAGAGAGAGAGAGAGAGAGAGAAACAAAGCGAGGGAGAAAGAGTGGGCGAAAGAAGTGAATGCTCGTCCCAGGATCAGGAGTCGAGAAGAGAGGCTATACCGAGACTTTCCGGAGAATGGTTTTATTCGACCATCAAAAGCCGAGCTGTATGGGCGCGGGGAATGGAATGGATCCGATGTAATCTAGAGTTTAGACGGGGCAAGGGCGGAATTGAAGGGTGTGCGAACAGCGTAGGAGTGAAAGAAAAAGAAGGAAAGACGAAAACAGAAAGACAGGGGGAGAGAGAGAGAGAGAACTGGAGAGAAAAATATGAGGAAGGCAGAGGAATTGGCAAAGACTGACATCAAGAGGAAAGAATAAAGATCGACTCTCGGAGAGTCAAGATGTAGTCAAGTGGCGAAGAAAAAACGAAGACGGCTTCTCTTTCAGATACCCGACCGGAAGTCCCACCCTTCTCCTCTTTCTTCCCGTTGTACCTTTTTCCCTTTATTTTTTCCTCTCCATATTGTATTTCGTTATTTTTTCTCTCGCCTCTCCCCGTCCCTCGCAAATTCCCAACTTTTGTTGCTCTTTCTTCTCATATTTATATTTCCCTCGGCTTCCGCGGATTGACATTCCTCAGAGCTTTCGTCCAAATACCTACGAAGCGATGCGTTATCCCGGGCTACGCACGCTTTATAAATCCTTGGGAAATTCTTTGGGAATAGAAAAAAAAAGTGATGGCTCGCTCGATAACCCATCGCTTTTCTCTCTCCGTTTATCTCCCTATCCTATTCCTCTCTCTCTCTCATTTTTTTTGTTTTTTTTTCTGTATATCTTTCCTCAACTTCGTTTTTTGATCCCAATTCAATAAAGTGGACGTTCGCCGAGAGCCATCGACGCAATAAGACTTCTCGTCTGCTCGGTTATCTTCCCGTGTGCTCCTCTCTCTATCTCTCTATCTCTCTCTCTCTCTCGCTCTATACGCACGAATAGGTTCAAGGAAGCGCCATGTAAAGTTTATTTGCATTACCCGACTCGAGTGTTATCGAAATGTTCGACCTCGTCGAGCCACGCTTTAACGTGGGATCGAATGCGCGCAAACGAGCTTGTGGTCGCTGTTGCATTTGCCTCGGCTTCCTCCTCGATACCGGCGTCCTGATCATGAGGCCCCGCAGCATCCTCCTCCCTCGAAGAATCCAGGGGCATGACATTCACGTTCTGCCAGACCTGAAAACGATCTACGAAAAGAAAACAGCAAAAGGAAGAGCTTTGATTATCTAAAAATGTGAATTTTGTGCGTGTCGACAAATTAATTAGCAATCTTCGCGAAATTACTTTAAATAGCTCATTCCGCGTTTATCAATTATAGCTGTTTATTGGCGAGAATGCTCATTTAATACCATTAAAGTTTCTACAATAATTTCGCACCAATCGGAATTTTCCACCGAGTGAACCCGCAACAAGTACTCTTTTTGCATTAATTCCTTTCACAAAGATTTTCACCGGGGTATCGTTCGGTGTTCCATTTTAATTGAGCGAAAAAGGGGCGCTATCCTCCGCTGATAAAAGCTTTCGGACTCTGAAAAACGAATGACTAATACGTGCCCATTGAATTTGCCCGAGTGAACCTTGCGTGGGAAAGAATTATACCCGGAAAATCGCCCCGTGTAATTGAATAGTATGTGTAATAATTATACCAGCATATATATACGTCGTGTCGAATTAAAACGAACAAAAAAAATAGACGCTGCTTTTCACATTTTCAACCGGTGAATCGTATTTCAAAACGAGCAATGTTTTTTTACATGCTGATAAAATTTCGTGTTATTTTTTTTCTGAGACAAGCTCGCGCAATAAAAACGTCTAGTGAAAGTTTTGGTGGGTATTTCATTTGGATGGAAATGGAGAGGGAGCGAGTAAGACGGTTAAGGGAGTCGCGGGGGGAGGGGGCTCGGAGAGAAAGGGGTTATCCAGTCGGTAAGCAAAAGGAGATATCGAGGATGCTTGTATCGCGTTCGAGCGGTTGAGAGAAAGAGACGAGGGATCCGAGTCAATAGAGGGAAAGACGAGACGAAGTTGGGTATTCCCGTGCGCGGAATCCGGAGCTTTTCTTGGCCCGATAAAATTCGGAGTGCGGATCGTCGAGCGTTCGAGAATCGAGTCGTTCGTGGGGAGGGGTCGCGGCGGGTGGAGAGAAGAAAAGAGGCAAAGATAGAAAGGGAGTTCAAGAAGTGCGCCCGGACGGCATGTGGGCACGTTCGAGACTGCTCGAATAAGAGGACCAAGCAGCGTCGCCGAATGGCCGGATAATAGCCATGCTAATACACCGCTTAAACGGTTAGAAGACGATCCGATCGATATTCGATATATTCCGCTCGATACGAGACTCTGAGGAGGGGCCGAGATACTTCCCCGGACTACCATAGACCTCCGATCATTCATTCCCATGTATATAAACACAGACCGGTGAATACAAATCTATATAGATGGAAAAATGGAAATGGATCGAGAAGACCGAGAACGAGCTCCTTCCTCGAGCCAAGCGCGCATATAATGCGAGAAACGAAGGGAAAACTCGTAGCCGAAGAATCGCGATCGTAGATAGGAAAACGATGGAAATTTCATTGGGAAACGAATTTATTCGCTCGCGCCCGAGCGAGCGAGAAAAGAGCGCGAATTCTTCTCTTTCTCTCTTTTTACCGCTCCTGTCTCATCTCCTTTATCTATCTCCCTCTTACTTTATCTCCGTCTTTCTTGCTCTTTGCTCCTCGGTAGCTCGAAATGAATTAGTTTTCATTCAATTCGGTATTTAATGGAGTCGAATATTTTATAATAATCTCGCGTTTTATTATGTCAATCGAGAAGTCTCGTTTTCGATCTTGATATCCGTTCCATCCTTTTTTTTCTCAAAATTTACGAAGATTCGGAAAAAACTTTGAAACGCGATGAGAGCAACTTATTTTTTTTTTTCACGCGATACTCGGATGGACGTTTTTTTTTCTCACTTTCCATTCATCACACCGCTCAGAGTTCACTTTCTCAAATGAATTTTTATGAATTCGAATTTACAAGCGATCGCGTTGCAGTGCGGAAGAAACAGGTCGTTAAATATTGATTAGTCATTTTTACAATTCTCTCCCTTGTTTAGCGTTAAAATCCCCCACCCCCCTGGCTGGCAGGAAAGTAAGAAATTACTTGGTGTAATGAAAGAGGTACTCGGGGTGAAACGTTCAAGAGCATATTCATAACCATAAACCATAAATCTTTTTGAAGTTAAGTGATGGTAATTAACCGTTGTGAATGTGTATGCGAGTGTGTATGGGTGTGTCATCCATTAACTTCGATTCGCCCTTATCAGCTGGTGATTTACATTGTAACACAGAGAATGCTTTCCGTTCCAGTTTTTCTCTTGAAAAAAAAAAGAAAAAGCAAGAACACTTGAGAAACATTGCTCGATAAATATTAAATGACGAAGAAACTTATATTTAAGCGACTTTACAAATTCAAAATGATGAAAAAAAAATAAGAGAAGAATGAGACGGCATATTTTAAAGTCAGAATGAAATAAGTATCGGGAAAGCGTGAAAGAGGGAACAGATATGCATGGGAGTGTATAATACTTGCCTACGTCGCGACACTCATCCTTTTCATCGAAATTGCACTGGAGGGCCCATGTACGAGCTATTTTCGCGAGTTCCTCGTCCCACGTCTTTTCCGAGGGGAGGTGCCCATTGCCGTGACAGGTGAGCATTCAACAAACGGAAATAGCCGTGAAGATGAAGCGAGGCAAAAGAAAAGAGAGACGAGTTACGTATTATATATGTTATATGGTGAAATTTTCGTGAAAATTCATTCGCGATTTTTCAACCTTCAGCGAAAGAGAGCGAGACTCTCCTCGGGTTATATCTTTAGACTCTGTGTACGCATCTCAGTGTGCATGGGTGTGTGTGCACATTTTTACAAATATATATAGACGAGCGTGTATTTGCAGAGGAGAGAAGTTGAAGCCGGAGAGAACGACGACGTTGAAGAATTTTCACCGTTTTCGAGGCAAGGACGAGTGAGAGCGCACCACCGCGGAGAGACGTGTACGAATTTTCCATCTGCCAACTTCTCCTTCTCTCCTCTTCGCTTCTCTTCTCGCTCTACCCACCCTCTCCCACCTACCCCTTCGCCCAAGGGCGAAAACTCCTCTCAGTAGAAGAAACATGTGAAGAACCCTTGCGCAGGCATGTATGGGGCGTTTAATGTTAGCTCGCACCTACGTTTGACCCCAAAACTCGAGAAAAAATAAACAGTAAGAATCTCGGTCACCACTTGGGCCAGGGCCACATTGACTTTCCGAAAATTCGAAAACCCCGAAATAAGTTTCATTCCTCGCAAATTTACGTTCCCCGATACGAATCGAGAATATTAGTATATGAACTTGTTGAACAATTTTTAACGTTGATATTTGAGTTATCTGGCAATAACATTTACTTCTATTTTCCATGCATTTCGTATGAGTTTTTGTCTGACGTGTTTCAATAATATCATCATCAAATTAATGGATCGGATAAATTTATATGTTTTGAATAAACGAAAATAGCTCTGACTTTTTGAGTTTGAACATTTGGTATCAATTGAAATTGAAGTGATATGGAATCAGTGATGATGATTGAGGCTAATGAAAGAAAAATGAATTTCAAAGCGAAGTCTAATGAAATTTTTCATAAAAATTTCAACGTACGAGCTCCATAAATTTTTTTCCGGGCGGCTGAGGTCCAAGTTTGCCACGCATCTCAAGACCCTTCGCGATATTGTTCCGATAGAGATTATGCTGATGAACGATTGCTTGGATCTCTTCAGGATCGAAATTAGCGTTCTCCACATTTATGCAACGGAATCCAACCTCATCGTACTCCACGGAAAAACAAAAATAGAATTCACAATTAAAAATCGAATTTTCAATCAAAGGGAAAAGAAAAAAATGAAAAATATATAGTATACATATCCAACGATGTCAATGGAAAACTCATCTCAATTATGCATATTTCTGAATAAAATATTTGTTACGTAAATTATTGAATTTATCGTATATTGTTAACAAGAAGGACTAACTTTTCAGTGTTGTGTATGAACTCGACAACACAAAATTTTATTATAAATAAAATTAAAATTGCTATAAAAGCTTATATCTTTTATGATAACAATATTTTGACATAAAATCATGTAAATTATTTAAATATGTAAAGTATTGTAAACAAAGTAGTCACATTATTATTTTTTACATGTACAAACGTGTGTGATTTTTTTCAGTATTCTTTATACCATTTTTCATAAGACTGCATATAAGAGCAATTTATAGATAATTACTTTTTCAGTGACGAATTTCCTAATTATCGTGATATTTTCGAACACGACGTTTCGGAGATGTTATTTAATAATATAGAAAATTTTTAAACACTTTACATTATTTGTGATTTCAGACACATATTTAATAAAATCCATTCTTAATTGATGCAACGAAATTTGTAATAGAGTGTGAAGACATATTTTCAGTACTCTTGATGAAAATGAAAGGATATTTCATTATTCCACGTTTTCGAGTTACCAGCGGAAGAAAACGTGTAGATATTAATTTCGCCTGAAATAACTCTCATAAGCGAATAGAAATAGTTGGGATACGCGAAATCGTGAAGGACCCTTTACTTTCACCCTCACCCCCTGTTCTCTCACCCCCTTTCTCTTTCTGTCGCTTTTCTCATCCAGCACACGCATTTCAAAACGTGAAAAGAGGCAGAAAGAGAGAGAACTCGTAGTTCTTTGACGCGAATGCACGGACCGTGAGCGATCCCCAAGAAGAGGACCATCGAGGTGGAGAAAATAACTCGAGGGGTCTTGCGACCGAGGGGATTATCGATAGAGCGAAATGTGTGTATCCGTGAAGTCAGCTCTGAAACATCCCCGACTGTTTTTTTTCTCATTTCATGTTCTCGCGCGCACACACACACTTTTTCATAAATTCCCAACTTCATTTATTAGTTTTTTTTTATCATACATGTTTTAGTATCACATTTTTCATTTCATTTCTTTCATAGAAGGGGTTCTATTGAATTTTTTCGAAGCTTATTTTGAATGATTTTCCTTCTTTTTTCTATTGCTTGCAAAAGAATATTGAAAACGGTGTGTAAGGAGAACTACGTGGATTTCTAAATATTTCAGTTACATTTCGAGGCAACAAAAGGGAAAAGAGAGAGAGAAAAAAATGTCGAGATTATCAGGCTCAGGGAAGGAAAGGACATTCGTGTCGTGGACGAGATTTGTTTCTGTTCTTCCTTTTTCCTCTCAAAAGTGATGAATTAGGGAGTAATTATTTTTTGTGTCCAACAAAGCGTTGCGAGTGAGACAACGAGAGGCGAGAGAAGGAAGAAAAAAAAGATCTTTTCGCACCTGTCATGAAAACGTGCGGAGCCTCGGTATTATAAATTAAACAATATATTTTTTTCTCCTTTTCGTCAAGACTGATAGTCGTTGGGATGGAAAATGTGGATCACTCGTATTTTTTGTTCCTTCTCTTTCTCGTACCTTTTTTTCAACGCGCGGATAAGCACGCGAGTCGGAGTGAGATAAAGGGATGCTGGGCGTGGTGCACGGGCCTTCGCCGTGACGCTTTAATACATTGTATAAAAGATACCAGACACACGTACACATAAATATAAATGTATGAACCAAGCAAGGGCAATTCCGAGTGAAAGCACACGTTTTTTTCGCTTTAAAAAACATCAATTCATCGAACTTTTCAAATATTTGTCCAATCATAAAAAAAAAATACTAAAAGAAAAATGTGACATTCGAGAAATAAAGAATAAAAAAAATGATGTGTATTTTATATAAACTAGTTGATAAATTTTTGAATATTTTCTGAAAAAACACGATTAGATGTTTTTATGGATGAATCGTGTTATTTCAGAAAAGCAGAGATGCGAGAGAAATTGGAGAAAAAATAGAGTACGCGCACGTAGGCTGGAAATAATGAAAATGTTTATTGGTGAAATGGTGCGTGCTTTGACAATTTTCGTTACGTCTGGAATGCCTCGTGCGAGCGAGCGAATAGAAACGTACCGAATAGAGACACATGGTGTGACGCTTGCAGAGTCTGCAGTAACCGTTCCCGTCCTCGTCGCTCCCTGACACGAAATAACTCGCATTAGTTAGCAGCAAGAACAAAACGAGAGGGCACGACAAGAAACGCAGTCGCGACGTCGCGCAAGAGCGAGAAGGCGGGACGAAATTTCTTTGCCCCTCGCGTCCCATGACTCCGTGTCGGGAGTATATTTGTGATTTTCGGGATTGCCGCGAGCTTATTGTTTTCCACGTGAAATATAAATTTTACCCTCGTTTCGTAAACCAACGAGGAGCGGAACGAAAAAATAATAAAAAAATACCGGAGACGGGAAGCGAGAAGACGACGAGAATTATTCACGCGTAAACGAGCATAGTCGAGGAGAAAAACATCACGAAACAACAAAAAACGCGAAAACGCGAGATACTGACGCGATCAACGGGACGAAAAAATAGGACGAACTGTCATCTTCCCGTTTCGTCTTTGTCTAGCTTTTCAGAGCCTTCTCATTTGTCGCTCGTTTGTCATAAAATCTTATACCGGTATTTAGGAGATTAAAGATGTTAAAAACCAAAAATAATATTTTTTTTATTTCACATATTATTTAATAATATCTTCGAAACGATGCCAAGTAAACATTTTATGACGATTAGGAAAAATTAATTTTTTTCCAACAAAGAATTACGCAAATATTTTTTTAACATTCATGATATAAAAAATGGCAATTTTAACCACGATGCAATTTACGTTTTGAATATTACATATGTAGTACAGAAATATAATAACTGTTTCTCTCTGTTTTCATTTATCCCTCTGTATATTTCAAAATTTTGCGTCCTGACCTCTTGAACTGAAGTTTATGATGCATCTTTTTGTCACTTATATAAACATTCTTTAAATTGTGCGATAATTTTATGAGAAAATTACTCTTATTTTTAATCCTCTTGTCGGTGACAGCCTCTTGTGAAACAAGACTCGTCAATTATTTTGAAGCGAGCTCAAGGAAAAGCTTTATCAGAGCAAAGCACGAAAATAGAGAACGCGTAATTGAAAGAGGGCAAAAGGAACGGAAGTTTATAAAGTTTGCATGGGTATTTGCATTTCGAATCATGTGAATTCGAGCAATAAGCCTTAATACGAGCACGACCCAGTTACTCAATAGAATAAGCGAATACCTAAATTAAAATCGAAATAACTGTGATTGTCAGTGCTTCCAAAGAAAGTAACCGAATACAAAAGTGCCAGGAAATTTAATGAGCAATCTGGAAAATTAATATGTCAGACGACTGGCTTCCGTCAAAGCTTAAATTAATTACTTCGTAAATATAGCGCAAATCTTGTTTTTGCACGTGTGCAATGTTCTCAAACGCTCAATAAAACAAAATTAATTTTAAAATGTGCATCTATATAAACTATTTTGAAAACCATAAAAAATTTGAAGAGATAGACATTAGTGTTTTTGCTTCAGACACGGACTCGTGAAAAGTAATTTTGCATCAGGGAGTGTAAAGATTCGGAATTGCGGAAGAGTGCGTTTACGGCATTAAAAGTCCATCAAATTGAAAGTTCCTTGGAGAACAAGTGGAAGGCACGTAACAAGAGTATCATCAATAATCGCGATGGAGCGTTCTCACTTTGAAGCCATTTTCCAGCGAGGCCGGGTTGCGAGTTTGCCGATCGTAAAAGCTCAAAAGTCTCGTATCCACCTTGGAATATTGTTCGATTAATTATTGGCGGGGAAATTCAGAGTACAAAGTTTTCACCAGGTAAGAAAGTAGGATGAGAAGGAAACGACAAAAAAAAGTAAAAGAAATATAAATATGAAAAAGAGGAAAGCGGAGAAAAAAATCATAAAAAAAAGGGAAAAAAATTAAGGCCGAAGAGAAAAGTGTACACTTATCTTTTATCCTAAGGCGCAAAAAGTCTGCGACATTTCGTAGTCTCGATCGTTCCCCCGTCGATGCGACGAGCCTCCGCTTTTCCGAGCCCGCCGCGCGCCTCAACTTTTACTCTAACCCACACTTGCTAGCCCTCATATTAAATATCAGAGTGTGCAGTTACGTACAAGCGAAGCCTAAACTTTCGGGAACTTGGTTACTTCGCGAACGCGATGAAACGTTCTCGTGTGCGCGAACGCTTCTTGCCTCTTTCCGATATCCTGTCCGGAGAGCGTGTCTGCGCGAACCGGCAACGCCACACGCTGTCTTTATCGTTTCAATATTCGTGACGTTCGACAGGACCCGACGAAGCTCCGAGCTAAGAAGCGAGTCTTCGGAACCGACGAAATTTCTATCTGTGTTTAAGAATATTCCAGTTTCTTTCCTTTTTTTTATTTTAACTTTTTCTCACACCGGATTTCACGCAAGATTTTTTGCCACCCGAATATTCTACGCGAAAATAAAATATCCGTGTGTACGGGCGCGAGTCTGCTCTTTTTTTCTTCTCCTTTTTTTTCCACGAAAAAAGGATTATGGGAGAGAGAAAGTTTTGAGAAGCTTTCGGCGTTCTATCGGTTAACGCGGCTTCGCGAGAAACGCGCTGTAAAAGCGAAAGAGAAATAATAACGCAACGAATGGCGCACTGTGCGAGCGTATAGAAAAACCAACATCAAAGGGGAGAACAATTTTTTTCGCACACCGAGCTCCACCACGGAGTGCACACCAAGTTTTTCCCCCTTCCATCGACATTTCGTTTTTCATCGAGTTTCTAGTGTCCGTGTCTGGTCTGTCTGAGTTTAAAGCGAAGTCTCGCGCGACACAGAATTCGGCGCACAGCAGAAAATTCACGCCGTCGTTCTTTTTATTTCGCCGTCCATTCTCGTTCATTTTTCCTCTATTTTTTTCCGCATCTCTTTATTTTCATTTGTTTTTCGTCAATTCCGTGTTCTATTGATTAAACGCGCTATTGCACTATCGATTTTATATACACTTTTTTCCACCCCATCGTGATATTGATCACAATCATTTTTGTTCATTTTTTTTTGTAAAAACTCATTTGCAAGGGTCCTTTCATGACGGCTAGATACTGCATCGATGAAATTCAAATGAATTGAAATTTACGAACAAGTGTCTTTACGAATATCGTTCGTTATTGGAGTATAATTACAACGTTGATGAATCCGAGCGACGAAGAAACCCAAGTGCAAGTACTCTATGCGTCGTACACACGTCACTCCACCGAGCTTGAAATGTAATTAAAGCGGTTGCCGGAGATGCTGCAACTCCACGAAATTATGCACGTGATTTTACAGAGAAAAAAAAACATAATTATAATACGTAATTATAATACGATGAAATGTAAACGTTGAGGACGCAAGTTAAATATATTGTGACGCGGAGTGTAATTAGAAATACGAAATAACTGCTTGCAATCTTGTGCTGATTTTGCCTCTCATTGTTCGGTATATAAGTACTTTATTATAGGATTTCGTATTCATTTTTACCACGTTTTTTTTTTTTCAGAAACATGACCCAAACGATTTCGTGAAAGCGCTCTAAAATATGCATTTCATGTAATTGCTCGACAGCAATTTGTTTGAAGCTCGATATGTATTTTTTATTCATCCCAAAGTTGATAATTTAAGAACGAGATGAAAAAGGTAAGCGTAAAAGTGTCCGACAAGGGAAATTTAATATTGAAAAGGAATCGTGCGCTTGAAGAAAAAATTATCATCCTCCGCCGTCGTTCACCGACAATTTTAATTTTCTCTTGGCAGTGCGACTTTTTTCCTCTCTTTTTATTCTCGATATCGAGAGTTCGGCGTGTTTCGCTAGGATACGAACTTTTAGACAGCACTTCGGAGATGAGCATGGGAAGAGAGAGGTAGGAAAGGGCCCGTGAGAAGGGAAGGAAGAACGAGCGAAGCGAAAACGGAGTCCATTCCAAGGAGCCAGAGAGACCGAAGGCGAAGGGCGAGTAGAAAAAGGAATATTGCCAAGAGTTTCCTCTCCTCGTTCCTCAGTAATTAACAAATCCTCCGAATTCTCGAAACGAGACCGAGACGAACGAAAAAAAAAGAAGGTGAAATAAAATAGAGAGATGGTTGAATTTTCTCGTTCTCTATTTTCGCCGTCTCTGTACGTTTCCGCGCGTCTCTGGCGAGTACATCGACTGTCTCAATATCGTGGTGGGTGTGCGCTCGAATAATTAATCTTTATTAAAGAGCGAGCGAGAGAGGACGAGATGAAAAACAGAGCGGGCGACAGGTGGAGAGAAAAAGGAGGACGGAGAAAGGAAAATGTGGAAGGTTTTGGCATAAAACGGGAAAGGGGGGTGGAGGGTTGGTAGGTGGGTGGGAGACACAGTCGCTCGTCAAGACTGAGATTGATAGTGCATCAAGGGGTAACAATCGCGAGTTCTCGCAAGCCTGCCACTCCGACACTCCGAGCTTTATGTATTCACGGACGCTCGCCCGTATATATACGCCACATATATGTATATTCAATAGGAAAAGCAGCTCGAGAGTTATTGATTTTTAGGTTACGTCGTAATTAAACGCACCAACCAAGCATTTCTTGCCCAGACGAGTCTATATCTACTTCGTTCTCCCCCCAACCCACCTTTTACTGCGTATCAACATTGTATTTGCGTATACGTATATTTTCTTTACGAGTACTTTATGCTTTTACAGTCAATGCACGTTTATTCGATTCGGCTCAAAGAGTGTTTTCATATCTACCTTAACATTTTCCCTGCTCTTTCTCTCTCTCTCTCTCTCTCGCTTCCCTCTTTCTATTTTCTTCTTTTTATTGTATTTTTTCCTCGCTTTCATTTTTCCGGTTGTACTTTTTTCTCGATCGCTCACTTTTCGCTCTTATTTTTCATCAGAGCCAATATTCCTTTCACTCCTTTGAAAAAAAAAGAAGAATGCCAGTTGGAGGGAAAGAACTTTTCGTTTTCTTCCTTTACTTTTGTCCATGTGTGATGAAAATGGTCGAATGACCGTATTGTCGAAAATCCGAGGGTGTAAAAAATGCAAAGCATATTTTGCAATGTATTTTGATCCATTTTTTTTTCGGGTGTTACATTTTTTGTGGGAAAAAAACGAGGCGCCTGGTGGCCGAGAAAGTCCGGGGTGCGAGAGGGAGGAAAACGATGAGAGAAGTAGCGTCAGGGGCAGAGGCGAGAGAACTGCAATAACGGGCGAGAGATGAAGCAAAGCCGGAGAGACGAGAGACTTTGGCCCCCGCTTTGAAACTCTCCAACCGGATTCTCGTTTCGTCGGGAACGAGGAAGAAAGAGAAAGGGAGCGAGAAAAAAGGAGCTGGGAGAGGAACGTGGGGGGAGAGAAAAAACAGCCTGCTGAGCAGGAGAAAAAGAGAGAGAGAGAGAGAGCGAGAGATATCACGTCGGCCTTCGTAAATGGCAATCGGGGCTAGGAAATACATTTTTAAGTTCCACTTTCCATAAGTTCGCGAGCTACCCCATTACGGATAAGGCTTCGTCGACATAATCGAAAATCGATCCTAGCTCTCGCTCGTTTCTCGCTCAACTCTCCATCCCTGTTTCTCTTCTCGCTGCTTTCTTCTCTCCTACTCTTCTTCTTTTTGCCGAAGAAAAATTTTCTAGCCTCTCGCTTCAACTCTCTGTCTCTCCGTCTCTCTTTCTCGTCAGTTCTCATCCTTTACGTGACGCGAAAGGAGGATTTACCCTTGAATAAGGCAATCCCCGATTACCAGAACGTGACGCAACAATTCTTTTTACTCGGGGAAAAAGATAAATAGAAAGAGAGAGAGAGGCCTCAGCGAAGTCTCTCAAAGCCCCGATGAGAAAGACATTTTTATTCTCGTAATACAAAAGAACTGGAGAGAAGAAGAAGCAGAAGAAGAAGGCGAAGGAGAAAGGCGAAGAACCACCAGGAAAAAAAAAGACAAGCGGAGAAAGTATATCTTTGCAATCTTGCTGAAATGAAAATTTACATTTTCGTTACAGAAATAAATAAGAAAGGGAGAAAGAAAGGTATATATGAACGCGCATTTTTATTTTTTGGCTGTTCTATGAATAAAGTTACATATTTTATGAAAATTTATTTTCAATTTTGGATTTTAGATAACATTTGAAAAGAATCGATGCTGTTTCTTTGCCATGGGAAATTTTTTCTTCGCGGTTGAGAAAAATATTGAAAAAAAAGAGAATAAACACAGATAATGAAGAAAGGGAGAAAATTAACACGAAAATTCATCACATCAGTCATCGACTGAATTTCATTATTTTTATTTTATTGTTGATACACATGATGCGAGTGACAATTGGTTCGCATAGCGGAGTGAAGAGAATATAAAAAGAAATGGTCAGTAGCATTGGGTGAGAGATCAAGAGAGATCGAGCAACCGGAAGGATTTTCCTTTACTCCTTTTTTCTTCACTTTTCTCGGAAAAACTTGAACAGTTCACCTTGTGATAAGATTTGCATATTTTTGCTCTCCTCTTTCCAAAAATCCTCAAGACTGGTCCAACGTACCTTTATTCCCTTCTCAGAAATGATCCGAAAACTCTTTCTTATTCCTCACACCCTTTTATCGCTTGTCCCGAAGATTTTTCCCGATAAGCTAACTTTTTCTCATGGGAGATCAAATTTTCGATACAACACCGTCCTTTTCACTCTTATGAAAATCCTTCTCTTTCTTCAATTACGAGCACTCCTTATCGCGTGTGGGCAAAGCTCTCTCCATCGAATTTCTCCTTTTCCTTTCATAAACTGTTTTCATTTTTTTTAATCCCGAAGGACGGATCACAGTTTATTAAAATTTAAACGAAATTTCCTTTTTTTTCCTTTTTTTTTCGAAAAAGACCAGACCATGCATTTACGAACGGGGGAACGTAAGTTGCGTGTAATCTTATCGTGTATGCATATTTCGTGTGTTATGCTTTTGGGCTCGACGACATGATCCTCCCGAAATCTTTTCCCGCTCCGAGGAGACTGCTGAATTCCCAAGGAGCATGCACAAGCTTTAAGGAACATTTCCTTTTCTCAGAGTTCTTCCCTCGCTTCTCTTTCTATGCATTTCCGCTTGGCTTTTTCTCAGATTACGTCTCTTCCTCGACCGGACATTTTTTTTTCTCTTTTTTTCCTGTTTTTAGCAGCCAAAAATATGAAAATGTCTGAAAGTCCATTTCTACTTTTGTTCCTTTTTTCTTATTTTTCCTGTCCCGTTGACAAGCGAACGCTTTTTCGGTCAAGAAACTGTCGAATCTTTGTTTGTCGAATCTTTTTTAATGTTGTTAAAATTTTTTTAATGAGGTTCAGGGACTGTCGGGACCGTTTTCCCTCCACGCGAGTATGGCGTTCATGTCCTTGATGCCTCGGGTGCTCCAGGGCTCGAGAGGATCGCTCGCCGGGGAATCTCCGCTCTCGTCATTCTCCTGCTTATTATCCTTCCTCGTTCTCGCGGATTTGGCCTTGTCACCGGAGCGGTCGCGGTTTTTACGATCGGTCGACTCGTTGCCTTCCTTCGGCGAGACCCTGTCCGAAAGTTCAGCAAAATGTCAAACAAGTTACGACTCTGAGGTAAAAAAAGAAATAAGGGGCAAAGAAAAGCATCAAAAGAGAGGAAATAAGGAATGTTAAAATGTTGAGACGGCAAAAAATCAGCTTTAAATTTGAATTCGCTCGCAAAAACATTTTTCTCAAGGATTCTGCAGAGAATCTCTAATATTGATATTTACAAACGATGTTTCAACGTCAATTATCTCCAAGCTCCAGTATAAAAAGCTTCAAAGGAACTTTATTCCGCACGACGGAGAAAAATATATATTTTATCTCAAAGTCAACTGGAAAGGAATAAGATGAAATATTCATTAACGGTATTGATTACTCCTCGATCAGTTTACTCCGTCCATAATGCGATCTTAAATTATAAAAACTGCAAAATCGAATATAGATCGCTCAAGGATATTAATATTTAATCAATACACTGGTGATTCCTTTTTATACACCGGAAGTCTATTTTTTTTCTCTGCTCTAGTTTTTTTTTAAGTGGCTTGTCCCGGTATCGCTGGAACAGCTTTCACTGGGAGGAAAACTGTGTATATATACATATATAGGTAAAAATGTTGGGACCACTGGCAAGTGTGGATGGAAGCAGGCTAGTGCCCATAGCAGTTTGGCCAAGAGCAAAGCGGAACGAAAGAGCTCCACCTTTTTATCTCAGATATTTTTCCCTCCGCTCTCCAGCTTTTTCTCTCCTACTCGCCCAGATCCTGCGTTTCTTCTCTAAAGCGTTTTTTACCTATCCCTTCCTTTTTTTCTGTTTACGTTAAGCTAAAAATATACGATCGCAGAGAGCTCCAAGTACACCGAATCGTCGCGGTTTTTCCGGTTCGCGCAATATTCCGGCCCCTGGTGTGGACGGGCCATATACTCTTTGCAAATATATAAATGCGTGGTTGTGTGTGTGCTCGTCTGTGTATAGTTATGCACATGGGGCATTTTACGTCCAATCGACCTGCATCCAATCCCCGGCACGCGTTTTTCTTTTTCTATCATCTCTATACAAAGATATAAGAAAAATCGGAAATGAATTCGGACCTACCTCTTTTTAATCTTTTAAAAAACTGTCTCGGGTTTCTAGAGAAAAATAAACAATTGTTATTCTCACGGTATGCAAAATCACTTTGTCTTTTTATTACGCAATTATTCAGGGGCGACTGAAATATTTGTTTCTTCGAATATCGAATTCTCGGATTGGAGCGAATGTTATGGTTTTAGATGTATTAAAAATATATATTTTTTTTTATTTTACAAAAGTGGGTTATTAAAATCGAGAAGGACGATTAAACGTGTTTTGCCTTATATAACGGAGTCTGGGTGCATTCGGTGCTGAAATTCCGTGCGGCCTGTACGAAAGTGTGTACTCGTGAAAGAAATGACCGGGCGTTATCGTCCTCGCCTGCGGAATAGTGCTCCTCCGCATTAGGAACACGGATTTTTATACCTGTTTTTCGCAGTTTTAGGTCGACGTTTGTGATTTTTATTGATCCTCTCGTTGCATCCATTTTCACGATTCGCCACGATAGTGGCTGAGCCATTTTTCGTCGTCGTCGTCGTAGTCGCAGTCGTCGTCCACGTCGTAGACGTCGTCGAAATCGTCGTTGAATCTTTTTTCGATTCTTTGTCTAACTTTAATGCCGATTTTTCCTCGATATTTCTACTTTTATCGCTCCTCGTCACCGATTTCGAACTTTCGTGATTATTCTCGGCCTCGCTGCTGGACGTCGACGGCGACGATGAGACCGACGTCGTCGTCGTCGTCGTCGTTGTTACGTCGTTCCCGTGACTTCCCGCGTTATTCTTTGACCGTCTCTTATTCTCGGACGACAATCTGATGCAAGCTGAGCGTATCCTGCGCAATCTCGCCTCCGTACCGAGGACTCCGTCGTCTGGCGATCGATCAAAAATTTATACATTTCTCACGCAAAGTCGAATCTGAGAGTCGACATCTGTGTATTTTTTCTCTCTCTCTTTTTTTTTATTCTAAAACTATAAAAATAGTGAAGTATATACGATAAATATCTTACTGGCTGAAATATCGTTGTCGCTGAATTCGACCAAATATTTTTTCTCCCTGACGGGCTTGGAGGCTTTTGGTATCGGGGCTGGAAGCATCGAATCGGGAATTACGGTACCGAGGCCGGCTAATTTTTCGAGAATCTGCGAGTCCTGGAGCGAAACGTCCGGGACACTCGGAGTTTTGTTGGCGGTTTGCGGAAGGCACTTGGACGAAATTCTCGCCGCCTCGGTGGCCATTTTCAGGAGGGTCGCCTGCTGGGAGCTTGGGCTCTCAGATGCGATTACGAGATCCAATAAAGGATCGGAATTCTCGTGCTCGGGCCGGCTCTTGCCCGCTGAGGGCCTCGCTCCCTCTTTCGACGATGATTGCACCTGATTCGAGTCAAGTTGACCGTTCATTCTCTTACTGCTAACTTCCTCGCTCCGTTTTCCCATCTGAGACGTCTGGGCCTTTTCGCTGATGCGATTCCCTGTAACGGATCGTCGAATTTATTCTCTCAAATATTTCTCTTTCCCCTCTCCAATGTGTACATCGCTTGACAAAACTTTCTCCGAGAATTTACATACCCGAGACCACTTACTTTTCAATAAAACGAATATTAAAATTCCTTACACTCGAACATTTCAATGTCCTAATTGAAATAAATAACAATTTCAGCCTTCGCAGTTTGAGATTAAATTTAAAAATACAGTTATGGGTTATATAATAATTAATAGTTCGAGAAAGTTCCTCGGTAGGAAACTTTTGGTTTGTAGTGTATAAACTTCGGAGCGGAGAATTTGCGAGCTTTCGCTTCTTTTCCCCTCGGCTTGCCTCGAGACTCGAAATAAGAATCGTCCTAGCGAAAAATATAAATCGCAAGCAGACCTCCCGCAACGAGTCCTCATGCCCGGTACTTTTATATAAATCATTCCAATCGCCGCAATCTTTGACCACACTGGAATCGTCCAGAGAATAGGATTCGGAATCGGTGCAATTTTGCGAGAAATATTGAAAAGGAATAGCCCGGGTTCGTTTATTTTTGGTCGCGAGGGGGAAAAAAAAGTGAGTTGAACAAACGCGAACGAGGTTGGTACAAATTTGTGTATTTGCTCTTTTTTTTTTCATCTCTCATTCTCGTTTGTGTTCGCGGATCAAAGATTTCTGCCAGATAAGTCTCACCAGCGATTTGGTCCTGGCATCTCGTCTCCTGATCTCTCCTCGCCCCGGATGCCTTGGCCAAGTCGTGATTTTGGGAAGGAGTCGTTTGTAAGCAGGACGAGGAAGATTTCGCTGTCGGTTGGATAACCGTCGAGGACGGGGCCACTTTGGTTTGCTGCTGTGACTTTGCCGCTTTGGCTGCCGAGTCCGTAGTTGGTATTCTCTCGGTCGCCGTGGTCAGGTCGATGTCGTGGGCAAAGACCATGACGTCTAGAGCCGCGGTCAGGGCGTCGCCGAAGCCCCCGCTAACGCCGCTCGTCGCACCCATTTCCAGTTCGCCGATGTTTGGACTGATTGCAATGTACAAAATTCAACTTGAAACTTACAATGATGCATCGCGAAAGGAATTCATAACTTTATTATCCCATAACAGGGCTTATAGATTTAAAAAAACATACAATAAGAGTGTTTAGAATAAAATAAAATAAAAAAATACAACAAAGATATTTATTAAATACATATAATTATATAATAAATCAAGTAAAACTATAAAATTGTGAATACGTGTATACTTAGCATCAGTGACAAAAAAAGTAATAATCACCAAAAAACGCACCAATTGAATAAGTTTAAATAAAATAACGTATAATAATAGAACACATTTTATGTTGTAAAAATAAACACAGTGCATCTAAGAATAGTTGACATTTTGGATGAAAGTGTAATATATTTTTGTTAACGTCGATTTAACGATGTACTTTTTCCCTGTTTATTTCGAGCTAATAAAAAATTAAATAATCGACAATGTGTAGGAAATTAATAGTGACATATATTTCTTTACGGTACCTTGCTCTGACAGGGGTCGAAAACGAGGCACGTCCCCACATTATACATCGCAATTCTTCACCAGTCATTCCTCGCTTTCTGAGCTCGTTTATTGTGACCTTACCCACTCGCTGCGAGACGCACGCAGGGAATAAAAAAAGGAAAAAGATAAAGACCGAGAAAAAATTGAGACTTCTTTATTCTCGTCCTTGTATATTTTTTTGTCATGGGACTAATAAAAATATGAGTAACTCGATTCATTTATTTCTTCGGGGCGCGGACAAATTCGGGGACGTTTTCTCCCTTGAGTTTTTTTTTCTCCCCAATGAATGAATTAGAGTTATGAATTTAAGATAACTTGGCAACGAATCAGGCCATGCTGCAATATCCAAAATGCACAGGAGACAAATTTTTGATCGAGTAATTAACTCATTAATATTTATCACATAGAAAATTACTGTTAGATGCGTTGACAAAATTATACAAATTTTCGAAAAACTTGATTGGCTCTTTAGCTATTCTGATGAAAATTGATTAAGAATTAATGAGGTACTATTTGAAAATTCGCTTCAATCGTGCCTATCGAATTTACAATTCACTTACAAACACAGAAATTTGCACATTATTTTGATCAGCTAACGTTATTATATCAGCTTATCGAAATTTGCAAATATTCATGAGTCTTTCGATTCCGAATCAATAATTTCGATATTGCATTCCAAATACAAGCGAACATTCATTATTTAATTAAAAACAAATTTAATTTAAATGTGAAACAAGGTTCACAGAGATAATTTTGCAAGAGTTAATGGAAGTAATAAAATGTTTTCTACTCACTTTCCAATTTGCGACTGCACCCTTGCGCTGTCTCGCCCGTGTTTTCGATTTACTCTTGATTACCATGACACCGCGCTGTTCCGAGGCAGGATTGTTCGGGTCGTCTCCAGGGCCGAGCTTTATACTGTATTCCTGAAGATAATTATGGGCGTCTTTCTGAGAGACTGCTCTCTCAAGGGAAACAACAATTTTTGCCCACTAAAAAAATAACGAGTTGAAATAGTTCTATTATTGTTTTTACCTTTGTTTTACAATTTAAATAAAAACGCTCGAATTTAAACAGAATATTATTAATCTTATAAATCAATTTTTTTAAATATATCCATATTACTGACGTTTACTCATTTCCCGTGAATTTTTTATCTCAAGATATCGAAAGTAAGAAATTTTTATGTTATAACTTGCAAGGTGAATTGAAGGTGAATTTAATTTCATCAAATTGTTATATGAATGAGTTACTTATGTCAGGGACTATATTTTTAATGTTTGTTTTTTAATAAGGTTGTTCAATTTAATAAATTAAAAAAAAAACGAAAAACAATTTATTAAAATTTTACCTGTTTCACCCATTCTTTTTCGCTCTGCTCGATAACGTGAGCGTAAGTGTTTCCCATCATGGCGATCAACATGTTGAGCAGGAGAATTGGCACGAGGACCATAAAAATGGCGAAGACTGTCTTGCTGAGATTAGGGTAAGTCGTGTGGCTAAGGTCCGCGTACTGCAGGGATTAATCACGAGAACGAACGATACATCATTTTTCATTCTCCTCATATTTTTTTTCAAGAATGAAATTCGTCGATGAAATATCGAAGTACGAGCGTGCGTAAAACAGAAAGAAGACGAAAGCGGAAAAGAGAGGAGGAAAGAGACAAAGAAAACATAAATTTTCACACACGTGCCGGGGCGTTTAATTAACGTTCTTTCATCTCGGAAAAAATAGTGCTGCGATGAAATGAGTATCGATATACTGGTCTCGGAGAAGAGAGAGAATGAGAGAGAGAGAGAGAGAGAAAGTGTACGCGGAGAATATCGGTAACTCGATTATTCGTGTTCATCGAACGAAGAGGAACGAACGGAAAGAGGCTCGCGTCTACAATATTGCACTCGGGCTGATAAATCCGGGCGATATATTCACGTCCTCAAAAACTCGATTGAAAATTAGAGTCAAGTATATATATTCTTGCGCACTAAAAAGCATTCAATCCGATATCGTCGCGATGAATCCGAATTATTTTTATACATCTGTTCTTCCACGTATTTTTAATCTGACGAAAAAGAAATCGCAATAAAGAAAAAAAAACAATAAGTTTTTATTGCATGGATAAATATGTGGACAGATATTGTAGCCTTGACAAGAAATAAGAGAGAAATTTTCGCAATTTCTTCCCCCTTTCCCTCCCCATTCATATTTATCTTTTCTTCATATTTTGTCGAGAAAGCTCGCACGGCATTTATTTTCTTCCCGTACAATTTCCACGGTATTCTTATTTTTCCCGCGGGAGAGGGTGCGGACGGAGAAAACAAGAGTGAGAGAGAGAGAGAGGAGGGCGAAGAGGGAGGAGAAGCGAGGCAACGGAGGCTCATGCCGTTAGCGTGCGTCCGCGGTTAAACGAATCGCGCGAACACGCGCCACACCGCAAGCGTTTTCGTTCTGAGAGTTCGAGAGGGGCGAAAAAGGCGAAGAGCAGAAGAGAGATAGAGAGAGAAGAAAGTATAGAGAAAGAGAAGCCGATGAACGAGAGAGAGAGAGAGAGAGAAGGGAGAAAAAAGTTCGCGTTGCCTCCGCAATATATTGACCGGACGACGGGCGATATATCATGGCTCGGCTTGTCGAGTATGACCGGTACCACCTAGAGGAACCCGTAATGCCTCCCGTCCCAAGCTTCGCCTCGAGACCGCCGCCTATCTCGCCTCGCACCCTTCCGCCTCTGCTCCCCGTGCCAACAGTTACAGGACTAATAAAAAAATTTTTTCCTCCCTTTCTCGACCCCGCGCTGCCGGACTTTCGGCCCTTTTCTCCGGAAAGCGCCAAGGTTGAGCGCGAAAAAAGCGAAAGGAGAAAAATGCCCGAGAAACCGGCAACGGAAGAACATTTCTCCCCTTTTTCTCTCTCTCTTTCTCTCTCTCGTTTTCACGCTGACGTTCATGCACTCTATCCGGTTCAATTAATGTTCTCTCGCTAACTGGGCGAGAAACAGTAAACTTTTCTCTCTCTCTCTCTCTCCGTCCCTTTCTCCCTTACGCTTTTTCCCCGGCCCGCATCCCGCCCTGGAAATTTTTTCTTCCCCGAAATCCAACTATGCAGTCATGATAAACGCAGTCTCCCTCGCGATATCGCCCCGTTCTCTTTCTCTCTCTCTCACACACACTATTTATATACTCCACGATTTATCTCCATGCTCGTTCGTCGGGATAATTAACTCGTATCAATTACCGATCCTCTATTCGCTTTCTCTCTCGCTCCGTTCCCATAAAAGCATCAGGGACAAAAAAAAGCGAGGTGTAAAAAAACGCGTTTTAACTCTCGTTTTCTGGCAAAGAGGAAAAACAGCAGGGGATGAATTGAAAGAAAAGAATGCAGAAGATTGCTTACGCTGTAATCGCCGAGAGTGATCTGAAAGAGGGCCATCCAGGTCGAGTGATAAGAATTGTAGAGCGATGATTTAACGCCGGGGAAGCCCTTGTAAAGGAAATAAAACGATTGGGAGAAGCCGAAGAGTACGACCATGTATATGATGCCAAAGGTCAGCATGTCACCGGTTATCATGCTGTAGACCATCGTGACGAACGGCCCGGTCAGTCGTACTGCCCTGCGAACGAGATAAACCGGCCCCGCACCGCCGTCCCAGAGGTCATTATAATGCGACGTCGTTATAATCGCGGGGAGATAGGCGTCCCGTGGCCGGCTCCACACCGCGGAAATACGTATGCGTAAACGAGGATTTAGTTGTCGTCATTATCTGTTGCGGGGAACAGCCCCGCTGATCGTCCCATCATCCGCGCGAGTCGACCATTTGGCAGGCCGCGCTGTCAGATAGCCCGAGAGCGAGGGCTGCCCGTCAGAAGGACGGATCTGCCGGTAAACGAGCGAGAGCCAGGAAAAGATAGAGAGCCGGAAATGGGAATTCGTTGATCGGACGTGCTATCCACTGGCAATCGTTATGTCCGATACTAAATACACGCGCGCTCCAACCTCTCTCGTACAATATATACCGATCTCTTTCTCCGTATGTGTGTATGTTCGTGCACGATGTAAAATAGGCAAACGGCCAGATAGACATGCCCGGAGAATTGTTTAGGGATGTTGGTGCAGCCAGCGCTCGGAATAGTGATATTGCTTGTATATTATCGATCGATAGGTAATCAAAGCACTTCCTAATCTGACTGGAAGGTATCGCGTAATGATCCCATACGCAAGTGCCCATATATGTTTCGCGTACGTGGCACAGACACGGCGCGCGTATATAGCCGTGGAAACTCTGTACCATGCATTGTGATTGTCTATCTCGGACTCTCTCACTCTCCTCGGGCTCTCCGTTTTCGAAATATCGGTTATACGATATGCTCACGGCGAGACCGACAGTCAGCGCAGAATTGCTTCGCGATTCCCATACCGCCGTTTACGTCCCCATCTATTATTATGGCATCGATGTATTTTCGATTGGATTATTCCGTAGATTTGAGTTTTCCGGCAATCCGGAAACTCACGAGACGAGACTACAGCGAGAGAGACGCAGAGGATTATCCCCAGTTTTATTTCTCTCTCCTTATTCTTTTTATCTCTCTCGACTTGGTGCACCAAAATAATGCTGGCATTACGACGAAAATTTCTTATGGGTGCATTTTTTATTAATTGTTCATATGATCGAGCGTAGCTCAAATTTTACTTATATTAAGGTTCGGAAAGCACACTGCAGTAATTTTTTGGTCTTAATATTAAAATCATCAAATGTATATTTTATCTACGAAAATTGTCATACCACGATTTTACAAAATTGCAGACGCATTGGTTTTGTTAAAAAAATGTTATTTCATTTTCGAAAATTCAATTACTTTTATTACTTTAATTACTTTAGCGATTTTTTTCTTATATACATATTTCTACGCGTACTCTACGTTTAATTTTCAACATCGATAGCAATATTGGAAAATTTAATTAAAATTTATTTGTGAATATGGTAAAAAACTAATTATCAATTGAAACGAAATTCCCTCGAGCTGATATGACTAATTAGATACTTCTTGGAAGTTTTTTAGTAAAAAAAAAACTTTCCCCCACTTCTGTAGAAGTAAATTAATCAATTTATTTATCACAATTTTATCGACGTTTCAATTTTTTAGTGAATTCCTCTTTTTGAAGAATTTCAAGCGGTATTATAAAGATTTTTTTAATTTTCCATTTTCGTGATCTTTGAAAAGATGGAATTGAGGTGAAATTCCACTTTGGCGGAAGGAATTCGGTTTGCAGTGATTTAGCCCTAAGTCTGAAAATGCGATTATCCGCTCGAATGGCGAGAAGACAATTTAATAACGAGGCAAGACAAAGAGAACGGATGATAAGTGAGAAGGAGGAAGATGGAAGAGGAACAAATTTACTTTCTTGTCGCTTTTTGGTGGCAAAGCGAGTGGCGTTTATTCGCCGTTTTAGCCTCCCCAAAAATTTTATACGAGTTACTTCGCGCGCACTTGTCGTTGGTTTTTGGAGGTGCGCGTGTGTGGTCAGTCGGCCTCTCCGGCCGCTAAGTTTGTTTCATCCCTCCGGCGTCCCTATAGCTCGCCCTTCTCGCTCCACTCGGCGGTGTCCTGCAACGTCGCCCAGCGGACCCTAAAACTCAACTCAATCACGACAACGAAGTTAGAGAGTTGGAAAATTTTTGTGTCCTCTGTTTGTAACTCTTGCCGCCGCTCCTGCCGGTTCTCCCCTTATTGCCCTTTCTTTCTCGCGCTCTCTCCCCGGATACGAGAGTCCCATCCTCGTCCTTTACCCCTTCGCTCCTTTTCTCTCAATTTCCTCTTTTTATCCTCTCTCCTTCTGGAAGCGAGAGATATGGACGAGAGATCGCAGGAGCTCGGCCAAAACGAGGATAGGAAACAGAAAAAGTAGAGAGAGATGACGAGAAAAAAGAAATTGCGAAGAGAGAGAGAAAAAGAGAAAAAGAATGAAGGAAAAAGACTGGGGTGAGCCGAAGTTTTGGTTAGCCAGGCCCGGCTGCAGCCGGTCGGAACGAGCCGATTCATCCGTATGTCGGTCACGTGCACGATGTATGTCGCGGGACCCCGCGAACGACGCGCACCGCGGACCCTTCGACCCTCCGGTTTGCCAAGCTCCGTATACAGGCGCGTGTGCGAGCTCCACCCGCCTCTCCTCTCTCTCTCTTTTATCTTTTTATCTTTTTCCCTCCTCGACGATCCGCGCACTTCGCTCTCCCGTTTTGTCCGTAGCCGAAAAACCACCCCCGATATTCTCCTCCCCACACTCCCGGGAGCCGGGCGGGAGACCCGTTAAATTTTTGCAACCTCACACACAAATATAATGACGGATTAACCCGAACGCAAAGTACACTTGTTGAAAGTAATGTCATGCTTTTCACGTATTTCTTTCCAGCCCAGTTCTCCCCCGGTTTTTTCCCCCTTTAAACCCACCGCCGCTCACTGCAGTCTCCGCTAAAATTTATTTTCTCACAAAAGAGAAGAGCTGCACTTCGGAAATGATGGAACTAAAAAATGCTCCTTTTTTTCCTCTATCTTTTGTGCGCCAACGTTTTTTTTACGAGAATCCGAAAAGAGATAAAGTTTTCTTTCTCGCGTTTTTTCTTTTCTTGTTTTGGCATTTTTTTAATTGCGCTTTTTTCGACGTGAATTTTTCGCAGGGTCTCTCTTCCGGCTCGAGTTTAATTGAGATTCGATTCTCCGAGCGGGGTGAGAGACAGAGCGAGAGAGAAAGAGAGAGAAAAATGTGCACCCGGAGTTATTAGCTTTCGAAAAGCGTTGTACGAGTTTTACTGGTATTTCGCGAAATTTCTTCTTCCTCTTTCTCCTTCCAGTTCTCCCTCTCTCTCTCCTCTCTCGGAAAATATTTCAAAGCTAGCCCGAGCTTTTCGTTAAATTTTTCACTCTCCTTTCCTCCGCTCGTCTAAGGATACACAGCAGAGTTTTGTTTCACGAAAAATTGCTGGCTAATCACTCATACAACGCTTCGTTAAATCGCGAAGAAACGCGATCTTTCATTAGTCGAGGGCTCTTCTTGCCGGGCGCAGTTTCCACAGTCATTCACCGTCTTTGCGTTCCTCTCTCCGGTTTCCCACTCGATGATCCCGAATACCGAAACGTGAGAGTTTTTGCGATTCTTCAAAACGTCATTGAAAAAATGTGCGCCGGGGGTACAAGGAAGAAAAAAGGAGACGGGGAAAGGAGGCGGAACAGGAGTCGAAGAGAAATGAGAAAAAAAAACTCTTGAAACCCTTCTGGCATATCCGAGCACGCTGCGGGGAGAGCTGGGCAAGAGTTAGCAACAGAAACTCACGGCTGTTCGCAGTTTCGGCTGCGAGCACGTGAACGCGGGAAGAAACAGAGACAGTGAAAAGGTTCGAAGAGAGGAAAGAGCCTTTTTCCCCTCCTTTTTTTTCCTACTCCTTTTTTATTCTTCTTTTTGCCGGCGCCTATCTCTCTCCCTCGTCTCATCCCCGCTGGAAAAAGTTTCTGGTATTTTTCTGTGAAGAAGCCAAGTCGACCCACAAAACTCTCGGGCTCTTTCGCGGCTACCCGTTGGCCCGATTCGCACGAGCAGCCGGCGAATACTCCACTGTACTGATTCGAAAAAAAGCTTAGAAAAAAGCGAGAGAGAGAGAGAGAGAGAGAGAGGGAGGGAGGGAGGGAGAGAAAGGAATCGAACACACAAACGGTTCGCTGATACGTTCTATACATCGGGAAAAGTTTATCGACTTCCGATACCACGAAGCCACGCGACTACGCAAATCCCCCTTTAAAAAACACTTGGACCCGATCCGTTTCATAACTCCCCTTCGATTCCATACAGAATGCTCCTCGTGAAAGACGAATTGTACGGACTCGACGCGCCTGATCTGTACACACACACACGCGCGCGCGCGCGCGCGCGCTTACTCTTTTTTTTCTCTCAAATGACATTCCAAAGTTCGAAGCTCGTATATGGCAGAACTCCAATTTTCTCGCCAGCAAGAGTTATATTCTATGAAAGAAAGTAATAAAGAATTATTCCCCAAAATTGGCATCCGAAGATAATAAAATGTTGAACAGTTTTACGGGTGAGTTGATGATGTTTCTCAAATGATGAGATGTGACGACAATTTTGTCAAGTCGCTCTCGTACAGGTAAAAAAAATTTATGCCATGCTTTACAATGATCCATCGAGCGTTTTATGTACGTGCTGTGAATTTAAATAATACATTTAAAAACGTTTCATTATAAGTGGGAAATAAAAATTGAATTTAATGAAAAAAAAAGAGTAAAAGTCTAAATTCCACCAATTCATTGTTGAATGAAAAATGTCTGTTGGAAATTCTATCCAATTCTTATCCAATTTTTCCTCAAGGATATGTTTGAGTTGTAAAATCTCTTTTTATGTCGCTGATTTTATTAATAAAATTACTGAAAGCATATTGTATTTATATTATTTACTCGACAGTTTCTTTTCGAATTTTTTAAATATTCTTCATATAAACTATTGTCTAAATAAAAAAAAATCAAAATGTTTTAAATAAAAATATTTAAGCTTTAGAGTAAGCAACGAGTACGTATGAAAAAAATTTTATAATTCACTAAAAAAGACAAAGATTTGGGGAATATTTTCCAATTTTGGCATTTTCTTGACAAAAAATGTCAAGAAATTTGGTGAGTCACACTGGGTCTCGTGGATCCATGAAAATTTCAATTAGCGATATATTTTCTTTCTCTCGACCAAATTAATTTTATTAAGGGTTTTATTAGGAGTTTATTTTTGAAGATTTTTGCAAAAAGAAACGAATGGTGAAAGAATCACGTTATTACATCAATTATTAAAAAAGTTATGACACCTTTTTCCATTTTGACAATTTTGAATCAATATTTTGCTGTTCTTTTATAGATTGAACAAAAATGAGTCAATAATATTGTATAGCGATACCTCATTATATTTAAAATATCTACGAACACGCTTAAATATAATTGAATGACGGAGAAGAGGGTTCGATATTTTTTATCCGGGTTTATCTTTGATTTTAATACGCGAATTTCGCTGGACGGGAGAGGAAAATCGTGGCGAAGAGAAATGGGGGAACGTCGGGAGCCGGAATGATAGATCGCCCGTCTTATTTCTAAGTCACCATCACGGGGAGCATACATTTCTGTCTGACCGAAACATCGGAGCGTGTATACGTACACGAGAATGACGTACGGGATAAGAGCTTTTCCCTCATTCCTGCAAATTCGGACAAAAGCTTCAACATTCGCGGGGGGATAAACGGCCATTTCGAAGCAATACCGAGTATCCGTCTCAAGCCCGGGCCACATTAATACACAGCACGAATCCTCGAGCCCGGAGAGCGATGGAGATATTCAGATTGGCCAAATGAATAGACACATGTGCTTCTGGATCGTATCCTGCGCTCCGTGGGAATTGAAGAATGAATCGCCATCAGCCGGAGTGCGAGAGAAAGAAAGAGAGAGAGAGAGAGCGAGAGACGGAGAAAATCGCGTGACTGTCAGATCCACGGGTCATCAGACATTTTCCCCGATGGTGTTCGCAGGCCAGTGTGAGTCCTTTGCCTCGTGCACGGCATAAAACACATAAACTCCTCCGTATAGAGATATTTGCATAAAAACACGTGTACATGTGCGTGTATAGATAATTGTAGACGTGCCATTCAGCGGGCTCGGGGGAACGCGCCACTTGTAAATTAACTCGCGTAAATACGTAGCCGGTTTACGTGCCACTGGTACACAACGTGCTTGGAAATACGCCGGAGCACTGTCGAGAGTACGCGGCTTCGTGCCCTTTTCTCCCCTTTCCCACTCTATATTTCTCTCTTTCTCTCTCTCTCTCTCTCTCTCCGTCTCGCACACAGACGCGAATTCTCACGGACGGACGGTGCAAAACGTTTATACGCCTGGGAGGGAAAATTATTGCGGGGAGATAGAAAGAGAAGGGGCGAAGGAAAAAGAGAGAGGACGAGGTACATTTATAAAGAAATGTTTTCAGCGCAAGACTCGCACACAAATCACCGGGGCGAATTCTATATTTCCCCCCCGATACACGTTCGTACACGGAGATAATGCACGGATAGCGTGAATGGCCGACCGGGAATAATGCACGGTCGCTGGGAATTCAGGGCTGATTTTCGCGAGCGTGTTTACACGCTGCGTAATTATTTATGCCTCGGAGGAGAAGCTCGTGTCTGATGCCCGGGGGTGCAAGTTGATACGCCCGGGGCCAATCTCGATGGGATTCTTACCCGGCGAAGAACATGAGCAGGAACCACGAGCCCGGGACCGCTATCACCAGTATCGCGTCCTCAGAGTGACGATCCTCCCCCAACCGGTACGGTATGCACGCCAGAATCAGGATGTTGCTGATCAGGAATATGAACTTTGCTGGCTCGTGGGTCTTTCCAAATGTCCCATCGAAATAACGTCCCTCAGCATTCTTTTATATTTCTAGTTTTATGTGTACGACGTCTATTTATTCGGTGAACTTACCAATTGTTTCAGAAAAGAAATAAGGCCGATGTTGACGACTTCACCACCGAGCTGGACGAGTATGTAACTGAGAACGCCGAGCACCGTGACCGATTCGGCGATGGTGCGCCCGACCTCGGTGAGCTCTTCCGGCCACGCGAGCAACGCCACATCCGTCTCGGCTGGTCTCAAATAAACAGCCAGAGACAGCGAGGTCAGATGGAAAACGAGAATTATCAGTCTCTTCAGAAACTGCAACTTTATTAAAAAAAAAAGATTGAGAAAACAAAATGACGTTGGGAGACATATGAATAAAAATTGAAGGGCTTTGTCAATTTGCGTTACTTTCTCGGCACTTTTCCGAGTTTTTTACCATCTTGGGATTAAAGTAGTAAGAAAAACAACGAGAGAGCGTGGGGCAGGGAAATCTGGAAGAGACAGCTATTGTTGCGAAGAAAGGGCCAACGGGAGGTCGAGAGAGGAAGAAAATCTGCGAACGAGCGAGAGAGCTTGAATAATTATGAAGGAAAATCGGTCTCACGCGTGCAAACGTTTTCCATTTTTCTTCGAGCAAACGCTGAATAATTCCGCCGTCGAGCATGTCCAGATGCTCCTCCTTCGTTCCGTTCAATATGATGAATAGAGCGGAATTCCAATCTGAAAATATCAAGAAGAAGAAAAACTGAAAAAAAGTAAGAATTGACTTTGCAAAAAAACCTTATATACAGAAAAAAGATGAAAATTAAAAATTATTGAAGGGTGTGTTCCTCTTTTTAAATAAATCAGATAAATGATTAAATGACAATTATAATATTTACAAAAATGATATTATTTCGAAGAGTAATATAAACCATTGAAATTTTTCATCATCCACATATTAAATCTCAATTCCATAATACTATATTGATAACATTAACAATTTAAAAGCACCGTAAAAGGATGGATTTGGGAAAGTCGAAAAAAATGAATACCCGTCCCAACTGAATATTTAATTGAAAGTAAAGTGCAAAAGTGCAATTTTTAATGCAAGCACAAAGAATATGTAGAACGAGAGAGAAAATTCAAAGTCACGAATGGACGAAAATTTTATTAATCTCGGTAAAAAAAAGGCAGCCGAATGGAAAAAGGGAGGCAAAAAATCCATGTTTAAAGTCCATCGAGAGAGCGGAGGTAGCGTAAAAGAGGATGGAACGGTAGTACAAGCCGAGGATTTATGTGTGCACAGGGAATATGAAAATGAGGATGACGATATGAGGGAGGATCACGTTGAAGCATCTATTGACGTAGCGTACACAGGCTGAGGTTTTTCTTCAAGTATTCAGACGGTTGTTGGAAAATAGTCAAGGGACCGAGGGAATTTTAGTGATGAAAGCTATGCCCGCGTCGAGTGGATACAGGAGGACGTTGACGTCGTCGAGAAATCGCTACCGAGACTACTTATGTGTAAGATATATAGAAAACTATCGTACATGGAAAAAGGGAAAAGGAAGAAGAGAGGGAGAGAGAGTTTGAGGCAAAGATGGATGGATGTTGAAGAGATTGAAGAGAGGAAGAGAGAGGATGGGCGAAGAGGAAGTGAGCGATAGTGAGAGATAGTTTCAAGAGGGAAATAAGTGGGAAGAAAGTTGAGAGGTTGGTTGGTAGCTCGACGGGGGCTTTCCAGACGAGGGAAAGAGAGACAGATTTTCGACTATCATGACGCGTTTATAATTACGAGAGTCGAGATGGTACTCCGGTTGCTTCCATGCTTCAAGAGAGGGAGAGAGAGAGAGAGAGATAGAGCAGGGGCTAAGAACGAGGAAAGAGAGAAAAAGTGGCTGAACAGTGTGACGACTGCTCTTCCTTTCTCCGAATCTCTGCTCGCGATTCTCCGGGTTATAGTTCCTTCGTCCTCGAACGTTGAGATGGTACTCCTTCTTACTTAACGTTCACGTGGTTCCAGCGTCAAGCCACCTGCTTCAGAGATTAAATTCGGCTCAGCCTGAGACTTCCATATATACATATATACCATAACTCTCCATCTCTTTTCTAGCTCTCATCTCTCTCTCTCTCTCTCCTTCTCTTTCTATCTCTCGACGTTGCGGATTCGCCACAGCCTCCGGCCGCAGCCTCTGAACGCCTCACCGAAAGGATTTCCCGAAGTCGTTAATCCTTAATCATCCACTAATTCAACAGAGGATAAGGTCGGACAAGTTTCAGTTTCCCGCTCTCGTTGCTTCTCTTCCGTTGCTCTCTCGCTCTCTTACTCGCTCGCCGGTACACTTTTCCTGGTTCACTTTTTCTCTAGACACGCGGGCCCGCGAGCGGACTCGAACTTTTTATATTCTCCTCGAGCTAGAGGACCCCAATTAGGCACTTCAAACATCGGGAAAAAGAATGAGCGCTTCCGCCGATGGCTTTCCCCATCCGGCGAGCGGTGTATAAATTTTCATACGGTCTTGCCGCGATTAGCGTTAACTGAACGACGATGCAATGAAATGCCTCGAGAATTTTTTTGAAAAAGCGAGACAAGCGGGAGAAGATGAGTGCAGGGGGATGAGCGAAAAAAAAAAGAACGAGGACACCACCGGCAAAAGTTCACCGGATTAGTAATTACTTTTTCCCATCGAACTCTCCAACGGGGTTCGAGTATTTTAAAGTGGAAACTTTTTAAGCCCCGATATCCTTCCCGGGCTCTCTCGGTTACTTTTAATTATCTTCCGGACTTTGAACGTTTGGGAAAACGATGACTCGGGGGAAGAAAGCGGGAGACGCTACCCGATCGACCCGCAGGAAACGTCAAAAAATTTGTCTCCTCGCCGCCGAATCGACTCCGATTCTTAACCGGGCGGAGAACTTCGCTCCGGTTTAATAAAACTTGTATCGCTGCAGGTAGAGTTAAAATAATGATTAAAATCGATCTAACTGTTCGAAAATAAACTCTGGAATGAAACGATAATAAAAATAATCGTGAAATTTCATAAGATTTTTGATAGGAAGGATATTGGTAACTCGATTCAGTACGGGGAATTGGGATTCTCTCGGATTCTCAAATTTCTTTCCCTCCTCGGATTTCTCGCTATTATTTCTATTTTCTTTTTCTCTATCTCTCTCTCTCTCTCTCTTTTTTTATCTCGCGCACAGTCCCACGGCTCCGTATACGCGAGAAAGCGTGCAGCCTTTTTCTCCGTTTTTCTCGTCTGCGCGGCTCTGCTTCTCTTTCCGCTCATATCCTGGATCTCCGATGAAAGGAAAGGGTCGGGGCTTTTCCCGAGCGAATACATCGAGATCCGTGAGTAACTCCGTAGGCGAGCGTACAGGCGCGAGCGGGATGGAAAAGCCGCACAGACGCGCCACCGGGCGGAGCAAGACTCGAGCTTTCCAGGAAGATTGAATTCGCCGCGAGAGAGTCGCAATCCGCGCGCGAGCGAAACACCGACACCTCTACGTGCCGGCTTGGAACCCTCACAGGCGAAAAAGCCTCATAAATACACGTCCCAGAAATACATAAACGTCGGAGTGTGCGCCATTCGCTTCCCGACCGGCCTGTGTGCAAAGGATTTTCCAAAGTCGTTAATCCTTAATCATCCGCACTAATTCAGAGCCCGCCATCGTTTCTGGCGCATTATGTGAAAAAAAGCTCAAAAAAAGATATATGTATATACGTCAGTGTGTGTATGTATACATATATAGATAGATATAGAGAGAGATAAAACGCGAGTGGTAAATACTGTACACGCGCAACGTCTCAGGTCAACAAGACTTTTTCCATCCGGTGCTGGAAAGAACGGCCTCGACGCTTTAACTTTCCGGCTCGAGAAAATAGAAAAGCCTCATCGTCAGTGAGCAATATTCGACGAATCGATAATCCTTAATCATCCCTGAGAATGGGTCTTTTCTCGCATGAAGCACAGGCGAGAGGATTCACCTGCGAAGATTCAACGAAAACTGAATGAAAAAGTCAAGAAGGAAGAGTTGAATAAGAGAAAGGGAGAGGAAGAGAAAAAAAGTAGGAGAAGCGTCGAGAATAAGGAAGGGTTTTCAGAATGGTTCGACGGTTTTTAAACTCGGAAAGCGGCTGAAAAGTTTCGTCGAATTAAGCAGAGGCTCGGAGTACGCGTATTTTCTTCTCTTTCATTCATTACGTAGCTTTTTATCCTCTCCCCGTTCCATTCTTTTGTCTATTACCGGATCAGCGTTCGTTTGGCTTTGCCGGAACGTTTCTGTCCCACTTCTCTCGATTTTGCTTCGAGCTCGCTCCAAAAGAGTTGACAGGACCAGGGGAGGGGGGTGGCTGTAAGTACACGAAGGAAGAAAGTCTCGCGCGGATTCCGCGTCTCCTCGAGGACGATAAAGGAAGAAGAAGAAGAAGAAGAAGAAGAAGAAGTAGAAGAAACAGCACGGAGGGTGAAACGGGGCGAGCACGATAGCGATTAAATCCGATTTGTCGTTTCTTCCCTCCTTCCTTTTTTTTGCCTCTCGCTCACACTCGACGCTCTCGGAGACTCTGATTCTTTCGCTTTGAACTATCATCAGCTCAGCCGTGGAAGTAATAAGCTTTCCCTTCGCTTCGGAGAAAACTTTTGGTCCTCGCCGGATTCCGAACCGAGTTGTTCCGAATATTTCTCTCTTCTCGCACAATTTCCTTCCCTCTCGTTGCTCTTCATCCCTCTCTCCCCCCCTCGTACATATCGTGTGCCACGACCTTTCAATTTCGGATTCAACGAGGTTTGCGATGTTGGTCGTATGTTAAAAACAACGCTCGTTTATCGCCTCGCTCCTCGGCTCGATGGAATTTCAGTAAAGAGAGAAAATGGATGAACCTCGCACGACGGAATGTGTCTTGATCAAGCGTCAATTTCGTGATTGGAGGTGCATCGTTACCGTGAAAAGGAGTTTTGGCTTCTCGACCGCAGCTTCCCTCCGTAACCCGTTGCCAGGGACGACATGATACACCTTACCGGAATCTCTGGCTCGTGAACCTCCCTCATTTCCTATCTCTAATTCCCCGGCTACACACAGTCCGCAGGAGACCTAACCACCTGCCTTCCGCACACAGAGATTCCTCCTAATTTCGACTAATTTCATGTGCGACGGAATTTTCGACATAATTACATTGGAATTAAATTGATCCCGCGTCTAATTGCCCTTAAAATTTTACCTTCATTCGAATACGCGTGCTTTATCTCAAGCGCGATTGGAAATATTTCCGAAATGATGAGGATCAAGTCATTTTCGTATTTTATTATCAAATATATCTTCTATAATAAAAAAGGCATGAGGACTCCAATTGATTCATCGGAATAGAGCACATTATGCGAAATTGTATGAAGTATGCCAAAAAGAACAGCAAAATATCGATTCAAAACTGACAAAAAGAAAAAAGATTTTTCCAAAAATCTTCAAAGGGTGATAACTTTTTAAAAAAATGATGAATTAACATAATTCCTGCGCTATTCGCTTCGTTTAGCAAAAATCTTAAAGATTAATTCTTGATAAAATTGATTTGGTGAAGAGAAAGAAAAGATATCGATAATTAAATTTTTCATGAATCCACGAGACCCATCAGAGTGAATCGTCAAAATTCTTGAAATTTTTTTTCTTCGATTTTAAGAGCCTATTCGATCGGAAATTTCCTGCAGATAACGAAAATGCTACTTATTCGGAGCGACATTCAAGAATTAATATTGAAAAATCGAAAAAAATGACTTTTCGATCAGTTTTTTCAATTTTTCAATATGAATTCTTGAATTTCGCTCCGAATAAGTAGCATTTTCGTTATCTGCAGGAAATTTCAGATCGAATATGGTCTTAAAATCGAGAAAAAAAAATTCAAAAATTTTTGCCAATTTTTTAAGGTATAAAAAATTTCCATTTTTTCAAAAATCTTCAAGACGTCATAACTTTTTGAAAAATTGATGTAATAACGTGATTCTTGCGCCATTCGCTTCGTTTTGCAAAAAACTTGAAAAATCACCCTTAATAAAGTTGATTTGGTGAAGAGAAAGAAAAGATATCACTAATTGAAATTTTCATGGGTCCAAATTTTTTGAAATTTTTATTTTTTTAT